>LZPO01027517.1:95535-114749 GCA_001675575.1 Neotoma lepida | reverse complement strand
TTTTAAAAAGTTATTTGTGTTTTATGTGTATGAGTGTTTGCCTGCATATATGTCTGTTCACGTGCATGTCTTGTGCTCACATAATCCAGAAGGTATTGGATCCCCTGGAACTGGAGATACAGATGGTTGTGAGCCAACATATGGGAATCAAACCTTGGTCCTCTGGAAATGCAGCAAGTGCTCTTAACTACTGAGTCATCTCTCAAACCCCTCCTTTACTTGGAGACAGGGTCTTGTTATGTAGTCTAGGCTAGTCATGAGACACTAGGCAGCTCACAATGGCCTGGGACATCAAATCCTCCTGCTTTGACCTTGGGAATGCTGGGATTTCAGATGTTCATAATATGTCAAACCAAATTGAAGGAATAAGCTTGAGTACCTATGGACACAAGCTAGGAGCAAAAGATGGATCAGAGATGGGAACAGAGGCCTTGAGACTCCAACCTAAGACAAGAAGGCCACTCTGTATTGTTGCCCCATGAGGTCCAAAGCACTGACCTGAGCAGCAAGAATGGTCCTGTGGTGGGGAGTCAGCCAGCATGCGCTCATCCCCAGCATCATTCTCAATCACCATGGAGGTAAGTGGAGTCACAATATGATGGTCCAGAGACATCTGCAAGATTGTTTTTGTGATTTTCCTTTTGATGGCAGCTGTAGGAGCCAGACTTCTGCATTCAGGAGATAGGTTGAATAACATCACTACACACAAGGGTGAACTCAGGCCCCAAACCTCTCCACTCACCTTTCTGATAATCAGCCAAGACCTGGGCACAGGGCAAGGTGCCTAAGGCAAGAGGAAAACAGAACTGGCTTCATGAACCCTAATTTTTATCTAGCTATGTGGTCTCAAGGGAATATTTTAAAAATTGTGTTTGTTTTATGTATGTATGTGTGTGTGCACACATGTGCCACAGTGCCTATGTGAAAGTCAGAGAAAATTTGTGGGAGTTGGTTCTCTCTTCTCATCATGTAGGACCCCAGAATCAATTGGCAAGCATGGCCACAAGCACCTTTATCTGCTGAGCCACCTCACTGTCCCTCAAGGGATTATTTATTTATTTATTTATTTATTTATTTATTTATTTATTTATTCGAGACAGGGTTTCTCTGTGTAACAGCTCTGGCTGTCCTGGAACTCGCTTTGTAGACCAGGCTGGCCTCGAACTCACAGAGATTCGCATGCCTCTGTCTCCTGAATGCTGGTATTAAAAACACGTGCCACCACTGTCCAGCTTCCTCAAGGGATTATTTTTAAAGACTTATTTTTTTCAGAGCAGTTTTAGGTTCGTAGTAAAACTGAGTAAAAGGTATGAGGGTATTCCATGTTTCCCATCCACCCTCAGCCTCCTGGACTACAGAATCTTGTACCAGAGATGTATATCTGAGAGAACCGATGAACATGCATTGACCTATAGATTAGTAGTTTACACTGGGGNTTACTTGTACATCCCATGGATAAATAGATAGAACAGACCTGCCATCACAGAGTCATATAGACTGGTTCCTCTGCCCTAAAATGTTCTATGCCCTACCCATCACCTGAAATCCTAACAACCACTGATCTTTCTACAGGGCTTTAAAAAAATCAATATTGAACTTCCAGAGCAACTTCTCTGTGCCTTTAGGTATGGCTAATGTACTTCTGTCCAAGAGGTAGGGATATTTCTATCTTCAAAGCCACCACTTACAGCCACATGTATTTTTTAAATATAATCTTATTGACATCAGGGATTTTCTCTGTGAGTCCACTTATATGGTGGTTACAATTCTTGTAACCTAGTTCANTGACCTTGGTCTGTCTTCCCAAGAATCTGATCTGAGAGGGAAGTGGGAAANTCTGGTGCCTGTGGGCAAGGCTGCTCTAATGAGAAGGTTTTATGTTAGAGAGTTGAAATACAGCTCAACTGAGAAGCCAGAGATGGCATAAGTATCAAAGAGCTGTTCCTTGGGGGACACTAGAATCGCATTGTCATACATATTCCCTTNGACTTGTTTTCAAGAGGAAATGCAAATGGACTATTGATGTGTGCAGCAACATGGCTAAATCTAGCAGGTGTCGTGCTGAGTGAAAGTCAGAAAAGGGTTGTGTGGTTATGTGAAATAGACAAAACCATTGGGTGATACATGTCAAAACAGTGGCTTCCTTGGATGTAGAAAAGGAGATCCTCTATAGTTCTATATCTACAGCAGCATGGCCATTACATTGAAGATTTTATATATTATATATTATTCTATCTCCTGGAACTGGAATTACAGAAAGTTGTTAGCTGTCATGTGGGTTCTGGGCTTTGAATCCAGTTCCTCCGGAAGAGCAGCCAGTGNTCTTAACTGCTGAGCCACTTCTCCAAGCCCCATATGCTACATTTTTTAATAAAAAGAAAAGAAAAGTAACTCAGCTTTAGTTAAAGTTCTGGGAACCAGTCAGTAACAATCCAATCCCTCCATTAATTTGATACCTTTCTCGGTTCCAAATACTTTTTGCTTATGACTTCAAACATGCCATTTGCTGTTTTGTTTACAGTATGAGAAGTGTACCCAGAACCTCATGTGTGCTAGGCAAAGGCTTTCACACTAAGCTATATTCCTAGCCTTGACATCAAATATTATAGGTGGACATTCCGTGTTTGTAAATCTCTGTGGTATACACTCTTCCTGCCTTACCTCTCTGCTAGCAGTTGGTTGATCGTGAGATAGGCCCACAGTTTTTTGGTGAAGTCAGGGTCTGCATGCTTGTCTTTTGATAGAAAATCCTCCAAGTCATCCATCTGACTCAGGGTTTCCAAGACCAATTCCGTGTTAGCCTGGATAATGGAAGCATCAGTTGATGGACACCCAGGGACCAAAATTACAGTTGACTCATCTGCTGTGAATGCACTTTGGGGTTAGATGAGCAAGAGAACCTTGACTGGATAGATTAAGTGCACAAACACCAGAGATGGGGGTTGGGATTGGGAGAAAAAGTGAGGCTTTATAGAATGGTTGAAAAGATGGTAGCAATGTGCCATGCCTTCCCTTTCAACTCCTGATTCTGTTCCACACTCAAGTGGCTGGGGATGCAGAATATTAGCTTGTTAACACAGAGACTGAGTGTAGTAGGGGACCAGTTAGAATTAGCTTGTTAACACAGAGACTGAGTGTAGTAGGGGACCAGTTAGAANAGTAGGGGACCAGTTAGAATTAGCTTGTTAACACAGAGACTGAGTGTAGTAGGGGACCAGTTAGAATTAGCTTGTTAACACAGAGACTGAGTGTACGAGGGGACCATTAGAATTAGCTTGTTACACAGAGACCGAGTGGAGTAGGGACCAGTTAGGATGTTCAGAATAAGCAGGGAGGCAGAAGTACCGAAGTCGCAGTGATGATGCTCTGAATTTCAGCCACTTTACTCGGATCAAATTTTCCTGCCACCACTATCTCAGAGCCTCCAAAGTAGTTGTGGAAACTGTTTTGAGTGACATCTGTTACTGATGTCTGGGGGTAGTTGAACTGAACGTTCCTCAGCAGTGGAGTAGAAACCTGGTTGTAAAATTTCTAGAAGTCATAGGAAAGAAAAAAAATCCACACATAGTTATTTTTCATACCACTTTGTAGATCTAAAGTATTTTTTCCTGAGCTTCTCACATATGTAGCAGATAACTCTTAATTTATTTACATGGACCTTTGGGATGATGGACGTGCCCATGATCATGAACTCTTGGCCACAAGACAAAAACGTGTTGTTAGGAAATCACCTACTATTTAAGAGCCAAGAATTTCTCCCCTTTTTGTTATGATCAGAAATGAAAGCTTGTGGGCATTCATAATACAATTTATCTGGGTTGAAATAACCTGAATTAGAACCATATCTTCTAGGTATCCCGCCCGAGCTTCAACTGCTGTGTCTGGTGTTAGCATCATTTGGTTGTTCGTTTAATAAACACAGGAGTCATAAAAGAGAATGTAAAGCTAACTATTTTCTAGTCTCAAGTCAGTCATTCTTTCTCTCTCTCTCTCTCTCTCTCTCTCTCTCTCTCTTTGTGATCGATAAGTAAATAAAAAGGCAATTGGTATTGAAAGTGTAAAACCCTAAGTGAAGCTCCCTGGCTTCCGAATGGCCATCCTAACTGAACAGAGTTCACAGAGAGGTATAGAGTTTAGGACAGGGAAAGTGTTGAGTGGCTCCCTTAAACTAACAGTGTGAAGGTTTTGTGTGTTAATTAGAATAAAGCGATTTTATTTAAAAATATAATAAAATAAACAAGTGTGTGTGTGTGTGTGTGTTAGTGTGTGTGTGTGTGTGTGTGACAGCATCTTAATATGTAGCCCTGGCTGGCCCAGAACTTGCTATGTTCATAGGCTGGCCTTGAACTCACAGAGATCCACCTGCTTCTACTTCCTGAATATTAGAATTAAAGGCATTTGTCACCATGCCACCCAACATGTCTCTCTTGTTTAAGGAAGCTTAAAGGGCATAGTTTGACTTGGCTTACATTATAAAAAGGATAAGCAAAATGCCAAGGCAATTCAAAGAGAAAATAGGAGGCCATGATAAGGGGATAAGCAATTGCTCATGGGACTAGGAGGCGGGCAGAAGATTGAGGTTTGAGAAGGCCTTTTGTTTCAAAGAGCAGACAAGTGTTTGGTTTGGCCCTGGTCTTACTGTTTCACATGTCACTGTCAGTGCAGAAAGCAGTGATGGGAAGTGTGAGAAGGCAACGAACAGTTGCTGGGATTTGAAGAGCAAAAGTGGCTACAACAAATCCGAGCCAAGGTCAGCTGTCAGCTGAGGGAACCAGTTTCGGGCAGTGGAATGATCTACCTTGAGCTGAGAGGATGTGTCCCGGTTCCCGTAGATCCGTTGAGCAATACCACGGTTTTCATTGGACAGTCTCTTCAGAAAATCATAGTCGACATCAAATCCTATCCCCAAACTGAACAAGGAGATATTATCTTGGATGGTCTGCTTCACATTTTTCTGAATTTTGGACAATTTTAGTTCACCTGAAGTTGGTGATGACAGAAAGGCAAGAGGGACCAGGAAGAAAAAGATAATTAGCAAAACTCCTCAAAGCTAAAACTACATTTGCCCTTTGACCCAGGAAGACAAAATTTAGAACTTTTTTAATAGATTCACTCTTTTGTTAAGAATTGAAGTGGGTCAATGGTGCCTATCCACATTATTTAGGTGTAGTGACATTAGAAACAACTGAAAACAAGTCACCCATAAGGGAACTTGGGTAGATTATGGTGTAACTGGGCTAGGAAAGCCTATGCAGCCACTCTATGTATTCATATTGAGTAATCTCAAAAGCATTCAAAAGTTTTATCACATAGTAATTCTGTGTAAAATGGGTTTTGTCATGGCATCGTGTACGTGCACACAATGGATTTCAAGTGTATTCACCCCATTGCCTGTTTTTGTCGCTCTCCCCNCTCCTGCTACCTCTTTCTCCTTTCAGCTAGCTGCTCTGCTACTTTCATGTTCAAAGACATGGTGTCTTTGTTTGTGAGTGTGAGAGAGGGAAAGGTATATTCACGTGTGTGTGTGCAGGTGTTCACGCCTCAGCCGTGCACGCAGAAGCTAGAGGATGACACCAGGTTCCTTCCTGTATCATTCTCCACCTTATTGCCTGGAGTCTGGGTCTCCACTGAACTGGAAACTCNCTTTGTTGGCTGGGCTGGCTGTCCAGCAAGCTCCCGAGAGCCTCCAGTCTCTGTTCCCACAACGCTGATATTACAGGGATCAAGAGCTGTGTCCAGTTTTTTAAAAGCATCGGTTCTGGAGATTCAAACTCAGGTCTTTATGGTCGTATGTACTAAGTTGTTTCTAAGTACTTATACCCCCAAGGCATTTCCCCAGCCCCATCAAAGATATTTAAATAAAAATAAACCATTTACTTACTTTATGTGTATTAATGATTTGCCTGCCTGCATGTATGTACAATGTATGTGTGCCTAGTGACCTTGGAGGTCAGAAGAGGGCACTGGATCCCCTGGAACTGGAGTTAGAGATGGCTCTGGGACACCAAATGGGTGCGGGGAATCAAAGCTAGGTCCTCTGCTAAAGTAAGTGCTCTTAACCACTGAGCTCCTCAGAGGTATTTTTTAAAAAGACAAAAATCAAAGTAAATGGATATCATTATATATAGTGGGGCATCTTTATATATAACGCATGAATGTATATGTATATGTATATACACACAAATATGTGCATAAAGTAAAACAGGAATGCACTAATGTCTCAGGAAGAGACATTCAAAACTTACATTAAAAAAGCTACACGATATGAATGGAGAAAATGGTGCCTCTACCACAAACACATAACAACTGCTCAGGTNGGTGCTAATGAAATGATTGCTCTTCATCCTTTGGAAATCCTGGTTGCTGTTGGGAGAATTGTCTCCCATACTTTCATTTGATTCAGCTGTACAGCATTAGTTAGACACCAACCTTGAGTACCTGACAACTCATTCTTGCCATGCCATCTAGCATTCATTATTCCTAATACTTGTCAATATAAAGACACAAATAAGAATAACAGCAGGTAATAGAAACAGGGAGATGCTGACACCATTTGGTAGATAACAAAAATGATTTATTTAAAGGTTGTCCAAGCCAGCAGTCATTTCTCCCGTGGCAGTTGGAAGAGACATGAAGAACAACAGAGACTACATTCCTGTGGGAACTGAGATAACTACGTTCCATTCACCACTGCCACCTACCATCTTTCCACACCTAATATTGAGGAAATAAATGCATTTCCCAGCATGCACTAGCAGTTCTCACAATACAGATTAGTGCTCAGCCTTAGCTTTCTGAGCCTGTTCTGTGGGGAAGAAACAGAGGCATTCAGAAGCTGTGCTGATGGGTGGATTAGCACCTGACCATGTGTGGAAGAGGCTTTACACCCCTGAGGACTTTGTCAGGAATTCACCCCCAGACGCTTCCCTCTTTCTGGTTGGTAACATTGCTGAGATGGTGTCCTAGTCTGTGTTTGCACATTTCTGTATATTTATTTCCTTTGAATTTTGATGCTTTTTATCCTTCATTAGTTCTCATTATGCAAAAGCAAATATTCTCACACAAAGTTTTAAAAAGATTGCTCCTGGGTACTTCTGGGTCAGGAGACTTTCATGCAGAAGGCAGGGTTTAAAATGCTTTAGAAATGTACAAATACGCCATTACAGTTCCCACATCAAGCAAATAACATTCTTAAGAAGCAATGGTGAAGACATTTGTCAATAGAATACTTACCCACGGTTGGATCTCCATCAGAAACTAAAACGATCAGAGAGACTGATTCGGGGCTCAACAATCCCAAGTTACTGGCTTCATTCAAAATGAAAATTGCTCGCAGGAGTGCCTCGTTGATATTTGTGCCTGTTAAAGTAACATAATGCACACACACACACACACACACACACACACACACACACACACCACTTGGATTCAGGTTCATCTGTCTAACTACTTATGTATAATTTGCTCAATATTAAATTCATTGCATTGCTTTCTAAGAGATAAATTTCTCTATGTCCATCAAGATTTCACAGTGCAGTAAACTGTTTACTTTAGATTATTCCCTTAGAGATGAATAAACCCTTTAAGGCATCGGTCTATCATCTTGTAAAGCAACAAACTTAAAAATCTAAATGACCTTGCTGAGATGCTCTGGAAGGTATTTACATTTTACACACATTACATACATTACATACATAGTTAATAAGGAAGCCTAGAATGACTTCATAGTTAACAAGGAAGCCTAGAATTACTTCTGAAACTTTTTGTTTTGGTACAACAATAGACTGTTTAAAGACATATTTGAGCTATAGTGTGTTCTATTCTTTCTCCACAAACAGTATTGATTTTTTATCAATAAATATATTATTTAATGCATACTACTGCAGACTGGGCAAATATCAGTTTGGTATTATAACAATTTTTGGTTGTTGTTGGAGACAAGGTTTTACTGTGTAGTCCAAGTTCAAGGCTGACCTTGAACTAATGGTTGCTCTAGGGGACACTGAACTTGCAATTCTTCTGTCAGTCTCCTAAGTGCTAAGACTGGAAGACCTATCACAGCACTCATCAGGGTCTATGATTCTCAGGTGAACGTAGGCTTGAACCTTCTGTAAGTTTCCCTGTAGACTTTAGACCAAACCCACTCACCTCCGCTAGGCTGGATTCTCTCAATGTATCTCTTGGCATCTGCAATTTGTGTTTTAGTAGCTGACACTAAATCATTTCTCCAAGTTCGAACATTGTGGTTGAAATCAACCACAGAGAATTGGTCTTCGGTTCTTAGGTCATCCAATATGGTCTTCATCGCCTCTACAGTCTATTTCAAAAGAGAACCGAGAGTTTCATCACAGACACTTCAAGCCGAAGGAGGTACCAGCAGTCCCAAGACTGGCTCCTTCATCCTCCAAGTACTGACTCCAGCTCAACTTATTAAAGAAAATTTTTGTCAGTCCCCTGCAGCCAACACAGACCTGTCCTTTATGTTCTAAGCATGTTCTCCTGGAGTTTGGATACTCAAATTTCCTGTCTTCTAAAATACACCAGTTTGATTAGTTCTACTTTAAGATAAGCAATACGAATTTAGGTATTCCCTTGGACTTCCTGACACATAGTAGGTACTTCACAGATATTTGTTGAGTGAAGGAAGAAAGGAAAGAACAGTGAACAAGCATTTGTTTTAGAGTAATGATGTTTAACTGGGGGCACTGTTCCCTCAAGAAACAGAGGGCAATGTATGAAGTCACTGTGTGTTTGTGTGTGTGTGTGCGTGTGTGTGTGTGTATTTGTGCATGTGTATGTGTGCATGTGGAGGCCAGAAGTGAACCTTGGGTGTCATTCCTCAGATGCCATCTACCTTGTTTTTTGAGACAGGGTCTTTCACTGGCCTTGCTTTTGCTGATTATACTAGGTTGGTTGGCCTGCGAAACTCAAGAACCTGTCTCCCCAGTGCTGGGATTATAAACACATGCTTGATTTCTTTCACATGGGTGTTGAGAATCAAACTGAGGTCATCATGGGTACACAGCAGAGACGTTAGCAATTAACCTATCCCTTCANCCCTGGTGTAATTTTTAACTGTCACAGCTGGTGTGGAGGTTGTATTACTGAGATCAGGTGGGCAGAGGCCAAAGGTGCTGTTCAACATTATGAAACTCACAGGACAGCCTCCCACAGCAAAGAAGAACCACACCAGATATCAACAGCATATTCTTGGAGGATCTGTAGTGCAGTACAAGCTCAAGTGGGCAGGGATCATCCAAGACACAGACTTCTTCTAGGTTGTTACCGGGTAGAAATCACTTAAGGTAGTCAAAAATAGCTTCCAAAGAAGGACTAGTTAGTTGATTGTTCAAATTAGTTGACTTAATGGGTAAATTAAGAAATTACCTCCAGGTGGTGGTGGTGCACACCTTTAATACCAGCACTCAGGAGGCAGAAACAGACAGATCTCTGAATTTGATGCCAGCCTGGTCTACACAGCAAGTTCCAGGACAGTCAGAGCTACACAGAGAAACCCTGTCTCGAAATCCACCATTCCCTCACAAAAAACCCCAAAATACAAAACAAACAAACAAAAAACCTCATTTGCTGTTTTGAATTTCCCCTATCCTATTACCATAGATAAGGTTATGTTGATCTCTGAACTAGAAGACATGAGACAGGATAACCACCCCAAGGAATGACAATGTAGCTAAAAATGACAGACTAAAGTCTCGGGAGTTGGCTCTGTGGGTGAAGAACTTGCTGTGAAAGCATGAAGTCTTGGGTTTGGCTCACCAACATTCATGTTAAAACCAGATATAGTGGTGGAGATAGGNGGATCTTCAGGGACTTACTGGCCAGCCAGTCGAGCATAGAAGGGTAAGCCCTGGGTTCAGAGAAGAGACTCTGTTTCCAAAGGTAAAGTGGAGAGTAATAGAGGGAGATATCAAAAGTTCATCTCATCTCTGGCTTTCATGTGCACTACATAGACACAGACACTCAAATGTACACAATGCACACACACAAACACTAGGCATGTGAGGATTTTAAAAGTACTTGTGACTAATGACAATATACTAAAGCCAAACACCATGCTGAGACATGATCAGAATAGGAAGGGACTTTTCAAAGGGTGAATAAAAAAACAGCAAGAGGGAAAAGGAAGGAGGAAATGTGGAGACTAGAAGGTTTTTTTTTCTTTTTTTACAAGGAAGGATCGATTTTGGTATAAGTCCAGTGGACATACAATAACCTCACAAACTTGGGAAGGACTGATACCCTCAGTCAGTGAGTACCAGTGAGTACAGTTTCTGAGTTTTAGCCCAATGTCAGGAGTCAGAGGGAACATTGCATTACTGCATTATTAAAAGATAACCACAGAAGGTAAGACACTCACCTACCACCACGAACAAGGAGTCCTTACCTGCTTCATCTTTATTCCCCACATGGAGCCACTAACATCAATAACAAAAAGGATGTTTTTGGGAATTGGGTCCAGGTTCTCAGGAGCAAAGAAGTGCACAAAATATCCATTAAATACCTGAAAAACAAAACGTATGTCTGAGTCAGATGATGACCAATGTTTGGAAAGTAGGGGATGGAGGCTGGAGACTACAGAGGAGAGGTGGCCTACAGGAGAAGGAAGCACATGTCCCTGAAGACGGAAAATAAGAAGAGAGGTAGAAACTTGGGTGTACCCATCTTTCTCTTCTGATGTTTCTCTTGCTCCTCTGTTTTGGGAGTCTAAGCCCTTCTCAGTGCTGTTTTCCCACCCCACTCTGTTTCATTCTGTCCCGTTACACTTCACCCAATCTTTGTCTCAAGCCTCTGTCCAGGCACTCTGCTCAGCAATGGTGAATCAGGTAGTCTCTGCACTCATAGGTCTCAACCAGTGAGGTTACAGACAGCTAACATGTGTTTTCAGCACAGCATGCTAAGTGTTATGATGAGGAAGGAAGTCTCCAAAGAAATGGCATCTACACACCCTGGGAGGTAAGTTTAACACAGCCTACCATTGTGGAAGTTGGACTCAGCAGGGGATGACCACCTGCTTGATGGTCAACTCTAATTGTTAACCTGATGCTATTTAGAGTGATCCAAGGAGAGTCTCAAAAGAATTGTCCATATTGGCCTCGCCTGTGGCCATGTCTGTGTTATGTGGGGTGGTCTTAATTAACTGTTGTGGGAAGACCCAGCCCACTGTGGGCATCAGTANTCCCTTGTCAAAGGAATTCTGAATTTCACAAGAGTAGAGATGTTTAGCTCAGCTCAAGCAAGTAAGCAAGTGAGCGTGTATGCATCCATTTCTCTCTGCTCTTAACTACCAATATGATGGGAATAGCAGCTTTAAGCACTTGCCATTGTGACTTCCCTGCTATGGTGATTGTAACTTGAAATTGTAAGCTGAATAGAAATAGACCCTTTTTCTCCCCTAAGCTTTTTTTTTCCCTTTTGGTCAGGGTATTTTTTTTATCAGAGTAACAGAAATGAAACCAGGACAGCATGTCACCAACTTGCCAATCTCTATAGATCCTTTTATTTGGTTGTTATGGCATAAAGGATGATTCTTGGATGCCTATCAGAAAACTATGATCCTAGTCTCTCTCTGTATCCTGAACACTTTCCTTGACAACTAGCAGTGACCCACAAGCCAAGGAGTTTGTTCAACTGTAATGAGATTTTTGGCTTCAGCAAGGTAGTTCTCCTGGAGCTAGTTGGCACTCACCTCGAGCTCCCCAGCCTTCTCTTCTCTGTTGACATCGTACATCACCACCAGCTCTCCATCCACTGCGGTCTCAGTGCANTTGGGGCATTTTCTTTGTTGTGCTACTGTGGGCTTGAAGGAGACATGTGCCTGCAAAGGACAGGGACATCAGAAGCTGATCTTTGCTCCCAGATCCTGACCGGTGAGGCCTTGGCAGTTGCCCCTAGTCATGCACACAGGAGAACAGCATGCTGACAGCATCTGTAAGCAATGCTTACAGAAATGATAGCACTAGAGCTATTGAATGGAGCATCCAACAAACGGTGGTGCTATTTGCCAGGTACCAGGCCTTTGCAAAAGAGATTCAAAGAATTTTNCCCCAGATACCATGGATGGAATGGCTCCCAGCTCTGGAAAAAGTCTGTGTTAGTTCTAAGAGGACTCTGACTTTTTCATAGTTACTCATTATTAGCCATCAAGGCAAAGACAATTAAAATGAATATTTCTTGTGGTTTATGAGAATTCTCTCTGTGAAAGTTTGTTTCTAACTACCGGTCAAGTAGATGACTTGGAAAAAAGGAGGTTCCAAAATGAACAAAATGAAATTACATAACTAGAAGTGTTGCTTTATTTTTAATATTTATTTTATATTTATATTTAATAGGAAAGAAGCTCTAGCCTTTGACCTCAGCTCAGACCACTCGTTCTTTTTCACTGCCCAGAGCATAGGAGAAAAAGAGCCAGGACCTAGTGACCACTCAGCTGGCAAAGTGAAGTGCATCAGGTACCTTCTGCTGTCCTTTGGATATGACTGGAACACCTTGGAAGTGGCCTTCAAAAGTGTCAGGAACATGAAGAAATCTCATCCCTTGAGGTTCAATAATCCACACGTTCACCTAAACATGGAGAGGGAACGACAGAATCAGAAGTCTTCAGAGACCTTTAAAGCAGGAAGTAAAGTTACTGTTGAGCCCTCTGATGAGTTTTCTCATCCCCCAGTTTCCCCAGCATGGTTCCATGATCACTCTGGAAAGTTCCCTGGATAGGATTTATCTCACCGAGGCAGCTAACTTCTTCCTAACAACTCAGTATCTCTCTATCACCTCATGCCTCCAGCATTTATTTTCCCTGCCTGTGGTTTGGATGTGCAACTTAGTTTCTTTTCCTGTGGCTGTGATAAAATCCTCTGACAAGAGCAACTTAAGGGAGCCAGGGTTTGTTGTCGCTCACAGTTCAAGGCACAGTCCCTCATGGCGGGGAGTGAAGGCAGCAGGAGCACGATGAAGCAGATCACATTACACCCAGTCAGGAAACAGAAAGGGATGATGCCAGCTGCTGCACTTTAATACAGCCCCATAATGACATGGTCCAGGATGCCCTGCTCAGGGAATGTCCCCACCCACAATTAGGATGTCTTTCCACATCAGTTACTATAACCAAGACGATCCTCAGCAGGCATGTCTAAAGACCCTTCGCCCACGGGATTCTAGAGTTTGTCAAGTTGACAATTAACACTACCCATCAGGACATGACTTTAATATGCCTCCCAAAGGTTCACATGCTGGAAACTTGGTCACTAGTGTGACAATAGCTGAAGTGGGTGGATCTCAGGCTGGAGATGGCTCAATGGGTTAAGTGCTTTCCCAGGCAAGCATGAGAATCTAAGTTCTAATCCCCATTACTCAGGTCAAATCTGGGTGTGGCAGCAAGTACTTATAACCTCAGCACTGGGAGATGGAGACAGGAGGGTCCTGGAGACTTACTGGCCAGATAATGAGCTCCAGGTTCAGGAAAAGATCCTGTCTTGACAAAGAAAAATGTGGAAAGCAATAGAAGAGGATACCTGAAGCTCATCTCTGACCGATACCTGCACACACACAGGTGCGTGCACCCATGAACACACTCAAACACCCCCTATACACACAAACAAGAGATTGGACCTTATGCAAGATTATTGGGTATCACTTTGAAATCGATGAATGATGGTATTGTGGAATGAATTAGTTCTCACAGAGCTGGCTACCTGGTTCTTTACCATGTTATAAGTCATCCAGGAGCCCCTCTCCAGGATGCTAGCACCATGAGATTTTTTTTTTAAGAAGATTTTTTATTTTATTTTATGTGTATGTGTTTCATCTGCATGTTTTACCTGTGTGCATGTGTGTGTGTGTGTGTGTGTGTGTGTGTGTGTGGTGTAATAGAACAGTATGAAAACAGTATATTATTCTACTCTTAGGTATGTTAAAACTCTTGAGGATGGGTACTTTATAGGCAAAGAAGTTTATTTGGCTTATGATTCTGGTGACTGTAAGACTCAAACCTCAGATGGTACACCTTTTACAGACGACAATGCAGAAGCTCACAACACCTTCACCCTGAAGGTTAGTTTTGTGAGTTCAGTGGTGCATTACTCAAATCCTGGAATCTGAATTTGAACTTACTTGGAAATAAGTCTTCAAGGATGTGACTAAGTTAAGGATCTTGAGGGGAAGTCATCCTTTGCTACTTGGCTCTTAATTCAGTAAGGGGAAGGCAGAAGGAGATTTGAGATGCTCAGAGTAGGAGCCAATATCAGAGTGAAAACGCCACAGACCAAGGACTGCCAGCACCCGGCAGATACCGGAAGCCAGAACCAGTATGTGTTCTGCACTCTTGGCTTGGAATTAAAATTTCACAAGGATCAATTCATCCTCCCAGTCTGTGGACAACACACTCTTCAGATTCCTGCACGACTGTGAGAGAACAAATTTCTGCTGTTTTAGGTTACACCATCTGTGATGATTTGTTACGGCGACCNGTACACTGATAATCACATCAGGAAAGCTCATGTTGGAACCTGTAGAGAAGTGGTGTGTTTGACTCCAACCCCGAATCTTTTTAGTATACTACGTTGCTTTTCAGAGCTGAGGGCATCAAACACCGATGGTGCTGGCAACAGAAGTAAACCAGAGAGATGCGCTGTTGCTGACCCTATAAACCCAGGCTCACCTCCAAGTGTTTGGCCAGCCTCCCCGGCTGCAGATGAATCTTGTGCTCATAGGATCCTAGCTTCCTCCACTTCACTTCCTGGTAATGAAGTTCAAACTGCACCTTTGCTCCAGGGGGGATGTTCACTTCAGCGTTAAAGTTCTCCATATCAAGAGTTCTGCTCCTAGATGTGGGAGACCCCAACACAAGTGGTCATACACATGAAGGAGTTGAAAGACACAACATTTAGACAGAGTTCTCATCTGTATCCTGGTGGATCACACCTGCTCAATTGTTCATGAACTTGGTACATCAGAGAAAAGGGCAAGTCGGAGATAAATTTAATCAAACCAAGAACTTTAACCTCTCCCATCTGGCCTATTTATTTATTTCTTGAGCTTCTCACTGAGTTGAGTGTCATTGGCCAGAGGACCATTGATTGGATACTGGTTTTTGAGGAACTCAACAGGTATCATTTCTGATACAGCAGTTATGTAAGCTGATGTCATTACCCTCAACTTTCAGATGATAAGTGAGGCTTGTAGAGCGTGAGAAACCTACCCAAGATGCCTCACAACTAGTCAGTTGTAGAATCAGGACTCAGACACAAGCTTAGGTATCTCCAAGGCAGTACTTCTTCCCTATGTTGCATTCTGAGACTTTTGTTGAGTTTGTTATATTTTGGGAGGTCTACAGAGGGACGAATATCAGTGGTTTATAGAACTGAATCTGTGTTTTCAATGGAAGGTCCCCCCTTTTTTTCTATGTAAACACTTTGGATTCTATCTGTCTATCTATCTATCTATCTATCTATCTATCTATCTATCTATCTATCTATCTATATATCTATTTTACATCCTGACTGCAGTTTTCTCTCCCTCCTCTCTTCCCAGCCTCTTCCTCCACCACCCTTCTGCCCCCCTATCCACTCCTCCTTCTTTTCTATTCAGAAAATGGCAGGCCTCCCATGGATATCAAACATGGCTTATCAAGATGAGTAAGACTAAGCACCTCCTCATGTATTAAGGCTGGGCAAGGCAACCCAGTATGAGGACTAGGGTCCTCAAAACCAATAAGAGTCAGAGGCAGCCCCTGCTCCCACTGTTAGGAGATCCATAAGAAGACCAAGCTACACAACTGTCACATATATGCAGAGGGCCTAGGTCAGTTCCACGCAGGCTCGCTGGTTGTTGGTTCAGTCTCTATAAGCTCCTATGAGCCCAGGTTAGTTGATTCTGTGGGTTTTCTTGTAATGCAAATCACTATCAAATCCAGTATGATGATTGCTTTTGAGGCACTTATGTGGAGTTTTAAGGAGGAAACAGCAAGATTTTCCAGTGAGGTTGAATCCAGCATCAAGACTAACAATGAATGGTGTGTGNATTACTAAACTGTGTAGGAAGTCAGGGAAGGAGAGCTTACCCCAACCTTGGTGCTTGCTTCATATCCTTTTTTTGTTGCTTCTGTTGCTTTTTGAAATAAGGTCTCACCGTGTAGCCCTTCCTAACTTGGAAGTCACTATGTAGACCAGGATGGTCTTGAACTCACAGAGACCCACCTGCCTCTGCCTCTGCTGCTGGAGTTCTGGGATTAAAGATGTATGCCCTCACACCTGAGTAAATGGCTTTTAAAACCAAATAATTAAACTAATGGAGGTAAGATTGTGCATAATTAGCCAATTTCATGTCAGGGAAGTAATATGGGATATTCAGTAGTGGAAGAAAAAGCTGAATATGCCTGGTNCAAACTTTCTAGGCAGAATACACTGACAGAAGTCGTGTTATACAAGGAGTATCCTGGAAGTTAAGTTCTAGGTCCTGCAAGAAATATCTAGTGCCCAGAAAAGATTCTGTTCCAAAGCCATTTGTGGAATGAAAGTGATGAATAATAGGGTCTGAGTGATAGAGAGGATGGAAGCTGGTGTGGTGGTGCACGACTGTGATCCCAGAGCTTAGAAGGCTGAGGCAGGAAGATCTTGAGTTTGAGGCCAGGCTAGGATACAGACATAGAACTGGCTTTAAGAAAATAACAACACAAGANAGATGGCACAAATATTTCAAATATTTACAAAGGTCCAAGGATGATTGACACACAGTAGCACTAGAGATCTCTCCTCTGCTTGGACTTTCTTCTCTCCTTCCTATACATGGCTGAACTCTGTGTGTCTGATTTGGCTCAGCTCAACTACTAGTCTTCTGTGAGAATTTTATGGATCTCCTTACAGAAGTACACATTAAGTTGTCAGATCCCCCTGGGTCTATTAGCACTTGCCCACTGTCCACGTGGTGGCCACTGCTTCCTGTCTGTGTGCTGTATGAGCCTGACAATGCTTGTCTTTATGTTGCTCTAACAGATCTGTGTGCAGAGTTGATATCCAATGTGTTCTGCTAATTTAAAAAAAAAACACATGAATGAAATGAAAGGAACTTCTACTGCAGATAAGTTCTGTGGTGGAAACCAGGAGGCAAAGGAAGCATGGCAGGGTTTAGCAGAAGAGGAAGTTTGTGGTATGAGGAGTAAATGATATCCCGAAGAGTTCTTTGAAGTTTTAGACTGAAAGGCTTGTTTTATTTTATTTTAAAAATTTGCACACTTTTTCATATGTGTATATGTATATAAGTATGTTCATGTGTATGAAGGTAAATGTGTTTGTGTGTACCAGAGTACATCCTCAGGAATATGTTTTAAAGATTTTTTAAAAAGTTATGTGTATGTGTATGTCTGGTGGTATACACACACACACACACACACACACATACACACAGGCGTACAGATACCTGTTGTAGCCAGAAGAGGGAGCTGGAGTTACAGGGAATTGTGATCCATTCATTGTGAGTGTTGAGAATCAAACTCAGGTCTCTAGAAGAGCAGTATGTGCTCCTAAGCTCTGAGTCATCCTCCAGCCCTTCAGGTATTGTTCTTTGGTAAAGCTGTCCACTCGCTGTGTAGACCAGGCAAAGTCTTTCATTGNCTTAGATCTTGCCAACTAAAATAGGCTGTTGGCTAGTGAGCCTCTGCCTCCCTGGCACTGGGATTACAAGTGTGTGTTATCACTTCATTTTTTTTTTTTAAATAGAGGTTCTAGGGGATTGAACTCAGGTTTTGTATTTGTAAAGCAAGAACTTTCCTGACTATGCTATTTCTCCTGGCCCCAAAGGCTGCTTTTTTCACATGGGTTATATATAAGATATAAAGGAGAAATACAACAGAATTTATGTTTTGTGATTAATGCTTAAAATGCCACAGCCCATAAAAATAAAGCAGGATAAATCATTAAAAATAAATTCCATGCCTTTCCTTCNGATATGTTTTATTTTATGTTTATTAATGTTTTACCTGTGTGNGGGTCTGCACACCACATGTGTGTAGTGCCTGTGAAGGCCAGAAGAGGGAGTTGGATCCCCTAGACCTGGAGTTTCTAATGGTTGTGATTAGTCATGTGGGTGCTGAGACTCAAACCTTGGTCTTCTGGAGGAGTAGCCAGTGTTCTTAACTACTGAGCCATCTCTCTAGGCCGCTGAGTATATTTTGTAACAAGATCATGAGTATTGTTTCCTATAGTTCATATCTCTGCACTTTTTGGGGGTGTAAGGTGTTTATTTATAGAACATCTATCTACTTGTAAAACAAGTCACATAAAAACAACCTATGTAAAACTTCCAAACCCCATCGATAGGAAAGAGGTTTTTAGGGAAACAGACATTGAGATACCTAATTCTATTATCATCCTAGGANCTGGCCATTTTCCTAGGCTCTGAGGCACTCTGGAGCCTGATGTGTCCTGGGATGAATGGGGCAGGAGGAAAGCAGATAAGATGGCAAGCCCTGATCTTTAGCCCTTACCTCACCCATCCGGCCGTCTTGCCTTTGGCTCTTGCCTGTGAATAAAGAGCTCGGCCCACAGTTTTCTCCCTAATGGTGCTTGTAAATGTCATACCATTCACCGTCCTAGAAGAGACACAAGTCAACAGTGGGCCACGTTAGTGGTCTTAGGAAAACTATCAAAGAACAAGCAATCGACGAATGGAGGCAATCATCATTTTGAATCTGCAGGAAACAAGAAAAGTGATCTTTGAATAATGTAGAGACAGGACTCTTTATCTGACTGTGATTTGAGAGAGGTTAAATTGGGTTCCAGCTCCCCAAATTTCTCTCATGTACTCTATGTTTAAACTTTTCCATATTCAAATCATATTCTTTGAGTGAAGCACGGGGGTGTGAATATGCCCTTTGAATGTGGCAGGTGCCTAGGAGAGGTGGCTGGTAAGCCAATCATTAGTGAATTTTCATTTCTTTTATCAGATCATTCTTTGGAGAGTTAAGAATTAAACAGTCTGGTGGAAGAGAATGAAGGTGTCCACACAAAATTGGTAGATTGAATTCTCCCTCCCTGTGTAAAGGTTTTAGAAAGTGGGGACTTCAGAAGGTATTTAGGTCATGAGAGAGGCGCCCTCTCAAGTAGGATGAGTGCCATTATAAAACAGAAGCCCAAGCACTCTTTCTCCTTCCCACCATGTGAAGGAAGCTCTAAGAAAACCATCTATGAACCAGAAAGTGAGCT
>LZPO01027517.1:75537-95444 GCA_001675575.1 Neotoma lepida | reverse complement strand
TATTGTTTATACCCACCCAGCCTGTAGTACTCAGTTTTGGCAGCACCAAGCAATTAAGACAGGAGAGGATGCTGTCCTGGAAGGATAGAAAAGAATGTGGAAAGATGGAGGAAAGCCCAGGTGAATCCCCTTAAATGTTTCTGTTTATCTCTTCCACATCTCCCTTGGGGAGTCCCTGCTTTCTGTTTCTATCTTTGCCTCTATCCATCTGATTCTTAGTTGGCTTGTACTTAATTCTCACCAAGTAATGGAGGAATATAATTCTATAATTTTAACTTAATAATTAAGCCTTTAAATGGGATCATGTACTGAAGGAAACATTTAGAAGTAGGTGGAAAAGTTTCTGGTGGCCATGGTGACTGGGAAGTGCCACTGGCATTCACGGAAAGTCACCAAGAATGCTAGATATGCTGTAACAGGAGGGATGACATCCCTGAAGGGTTTCCCTCCCCAGGTACCAATAAGCATACAGGTAGGAGAAACATTTCCAGGCTTTATCTTTCACATTACAGAAATTAGACCCAAGGAGGTAAGTGACTTGCTCAAGCTGGTCAGAACAGGAACAAAACCAAAGTTCAGTGTCCAGACCAGTGTCTTCCCATCAGATCCTAGACAGATTCAAGGTTGAACAAGTCTCTAGAGACACAGTCATCTTCCACAGTGATGTTTGGGATTTTTTTTTAGATTTATTTATCTATTACGTGTACAGTGTTCTGCCTGCATATATGCCTGCATGCCAGAAGAGGGCACCAGATCTCATTCCAGATGTTGTGAGCCACCATGTTGTTTCTGGGAATTGAACTCAGGACCTCTGGAAGAGCAGCCAGTGCTCTTAACCTCTGAGCCATCTCTCCAGTCCTGCGTTTGAAATCTTGATTAAAGGTAGAAAAATACTTTGGCTGATCCTAAGGTCTACATAACCCATTCTGTCTTCTTCAGTCTATAAATTCAACCCAAGTAAAGGCAGACCAAAATAAGTGCACATTTCATGGTGTTGTCTTTTGTTACCCTAAGAAGGGAAAGAAGAAAGAAAATGAATGAATGAAAACTGAACCCCAAAACACCTAGAATAAATTCTAATTATGTGGTTTAATCATAATAATTTATTGAAATAGTCTAAAATGTCATTTATATTCATGGTGCCACACAGCAGCACTATAGAAAACTTCTCCTTCTCATTTACTTNCTAGAAAGAGCTAACTGAAATTGTCCTAGAAGTCAGGCTTGGTGGTACATGCCATTAACCCCAGCACTTGGAAGCAGAGGTGGATGAAGGCATGACTGGATTTATAGAGATATCCTATCATAAAGTCTAAAATTTTAAGATAATTCAAAAGATACCAATCTATATAATGCTTTTTTCACATATTTTAATTTTTTTCCATTTNAAAAAATATAGTTAACATAAGAAATGTTGAGATGGCTCAGTGGGTAAAGGCACTTGTCACCAAGCCTGATGATCTGAGTTTGATTCCCAGGAGGCACATAGTATAAGGAGGGAGCCGACTTCCACAAATTGTCCTCTGACCTTCATGAATTTGCTGAGGCATGGACATGCACACACACACACACACACATACACACACACACACACATACACACACACACACTCACACACGCATACACGAATACACGCAGTGAATAATAAAAGCAACTTTAAAAATTAAAAAAAAGATACATAGTTAGCATGAATCTACAGGTTTTTTGTTTTATTTTGTTTGTTCTTTGAGAGAGAGTTTCCCTGTGTAGCTCTAGCTGTTCTAGAACTCTGTAGACCAGGCTGGCCTTGAACTCACAGCAAACAGTCTGCCTCTGCCTCCCNAGTGCTGTGATTAAAGGAGAATCTACAGTTTTTATCATTCAAAACACTTGCAAACTAAACCTTTTATTTTGTTGATTGACAAATAGCATTGATTGCCTTGGTGTATAAAAGAAAAAAGCAAATGAGGAGTAAATCAAGCTAAGGCCTTAATTAAGAAAAAAAAAACTGAGCTTTTATGTAGAATGATATACTGTGTTCCAGGCACTCTAAGAGGGACATTGACCAATGAGAACACTGTGGAGATGGCCACATGGATGTCCAGGTGATTGACCCCCATTCCAACCACCTTCAGGAANATTATTTTGCTTTAACATACAAATGCTCCAAATGGATAATGGGCTTAGCTATGAATGGTAGTAGAATAGTTAACTTCTTTTATTAAGAAAAATTTCAAAATTACAAAAATACCAAGAGAATAGTATGAGAGGCCACCATGAAAGCTGTCACTGGCATTCATTATGAATATCGAGCCAATCTTAGTTCATCTGTACCCACTTGCTTCCCACCTCAGTTATTTGGAAGCCCATCTCCAACCTCATATCATTTCACCCATGAGCACTTCAATATCTCCTCTGTAGTAGAGCTTTAAAACTTCTATGTGAGTAACAGAGTCACTGGGTAGAAAATGGAAAAATAGCAAATGAAGCATAAGAAATAATTCTAACAGAGCTGTCAACCATTGAGTTGATTGCCACAAAAAGCAGTGAGTTAATGACTAAGGAAAAAGTCAAGTCTAGCCTTTATAACCCACTCATTAGAGATGTCATAGAGAAATCCAAACATTGGATATGAGACCAGGTTTAATTGCTGCTTCTCATCTCCTTCCTCCCAAAGAAATGTGTGGCACACAGCACTGACTTACTACAAATACACTCATACGATATCCTATAAGATTCATGTCTTTCTCCCTTTCAAAGAAATCACATACAAATGTGAGTAAGTAGAAAGTGGCTACTGTAGTAGGAGTCTTANGTCTGCTTCAGTATGTTATAGAGGAGAGGTGGGGGCTGGAGAGAAGGCTCTGTCAGTACAGTGCTTGCTGTACAAATGTGAGTTCGATACTCAGCACCTACATAAAGACTGGGCATGGTGACACATGCTTGTGATCCCAGCACTGGTGACACAAAANTCAGTGGATCCCTGGAGCTCTCTGGTCAGCTAGGCTAGCCTACNTGGTGAGTTCCAGGCCAGTGAGAAACCTTATCTCAAATAAAAGGACAGTGCCTGAGGGAAGGCACCCGAGGTTGACCTCTGCCCACCACACATGAACATGCATGTGCGACTTCACACCACACACACACACACACACACACACACACACACAGAGAGAGAGAGACAATCCATCCCATAGTGACACAGAATAGGACCACAGCTCTGAGTGTAAGAACCACCAGAGCAGTGTACCCCTAAGGTCCATTACAACAGGAGGACTTTTGATGCTAAGACACAGAAGCATCCAATCCCCATTCTACATAGGAATTACTCACATGGTGAAGTTGGAGATAAAGGCTCCTTTGGGGACCTGAACGTCGAACACAACATTTTGAGACTGTGGGGAATTATTCACCAGTTTGCTCTGGATGATAGTGGTGGCCATCCGAGAAGTAATAGTGGATTGGACTTTGTAGCTATAAAGAGTTACTTGATCAACATCGTCCTGAAATTGGGAAGAAAGTATAACTGTAGTAACAAAATCCCCACATGGGATGCACTATGTGTATGATGTTTCAAGTGGTCTATTTTACTTGTTANNANGANTTCTAAGGTAGTTGGTAAATACACAATGCAGGCATCGTTAAGCAATCTTCTAACTCCTTGAAGATGGGTCATTGTTATGATANGTCTCTTCCTTTCTCTTCTTCCCCTGCCTCTCTCCCTCTCTCCCTCTTTTCTTCCTTTCACGCTTCTTTCCCTTATTTCCACCCCTTTAGAATCTGAGTAGGAAATGGATGTGGGAAGCAAGAGACTGAAAGAGCTCAGGAAAGAATTTCTCATGCAGAGCTGCAACTAGGGAGAGGAGATGGGATGACAGGGTCAAGAGAGGAGCCTGGCTCTGTCTTCAGAGTGAAATACAAGCAGGGGTGCGTGGAGTGAACTATAATGCAACCCCCAAACTCNGTATTGCTACCTATTTCCTTCAGTATCATCCATTATTATTACACCTTCGGCCCTTGCTTCTTTTCCTGTATTAAAACAAGCTAAGGGAACACTGAAGGCTGCACATAATCAACAGAATTGTCCTGTCCAGGACTTTTTGATTCAATTATTTGTTTAATAATACCGTGGATCTCCTTTTCTCTCCTCTATGGTTGAAGGTAGCCCCAGCTTAAGAAAACAAAACAAAACAAAACAGTGATTATCACAGGCCTAGTATAAAAAATAATCTGCTTTAGGATGTTCCCAAGAGCTGAAAGTTCTTTCAGACCTGTGACAATGTGTGATCTGTTAGATTTTGCTTTTTCTTCCTCCAAGAAGATTGGCTTACTTCACTTTTTTATTAGATTCCATCCCTCAGATTTTGTTCTCCAAGATTAATGCTTCCAACTAGTTAGCCCCCAAGCGTATCTCAAGCTAAGATAAAATCCAGGCCAATTTATTTACCCTTCCGCCTGCTTCATGGGGAAGTTCTCAGTTCAGAACAGGAAGCCAACACAAACCACTTCCTTTGGTGTTCCTTGTGACAGGAAGTTCCACTTTGGACCTTTCAGGAACTTGAGCCATGCTGTCTGAGAGTGGTTTTCCATAGCCACTCTTTGACTTGCTACAGCTACCAGGCATCATAGTTTTCAATCAAAGCTATTAAGTTGGGATTAAATACATATTTTTGGTGGAAGCTATATCACTAATAAACCATGAGGAGATGAGGAAGACATTTCAGCCCTCAGTGGCATCTGCCCTGCCTGCAAGCACTATGCTCTTCAAAGCTGAGCTTCAGAAGGACTTTCAAACAGAGTTGGGCAAGGCAAGGTTTCAAAAGTCAGGTCAATACTTCCAGTGANGGAGACAAAGGAGACACCTGNATTGATTTCCAGNTAATAATTAACAGGAAAANCNCTCACACACCAATCCATGACACAACNGAAGCCATCTTACCGTCTCCTCCCCTGATTCTTCAGGAAGGCTTCTCTGTGGAAGGAAGTCAGAGAGACAATCATTCTTCAGCCACTTGAGGCTTACTACCTCAAGGCAAAAATNCTATGTTCTCAGTCAGACAATTATGTTCCTTCCATACTGTGGTATAAGTCATTCATTGGCATCAAGACATAAATATGGAGCATTATGGAAAATGATTTTCCCACCTGAGAGTTTCTCTGAACAACTTTCTCAGCCATTTTTGTTGGGATGTATGTTGCTCTATGATGGAATGTTATGAAAGCTTTCAGGTCAAAGCTTTGGAAGAACTTTCTCCATNAAATTTTCTGATCCTCAAGTTAGTTTCCTTTATTGTTTACATAGCGGTATGCACTTTCTTTTTAGAGCACTTACCTTGCTCATAGTGATCTGCCTTGTCTGTGGAACAGTTTAAGGTCTGCTTCTTCCTTTTAGACTAAGCTACATGAGAGCAGGGACTTAAATGTATTTCCTACGTTGTTAGCCCTGGAGCCACACACAGTAAAAGCTACCTTGAAAATTCTATGCTCTTAATTACCTACTGTGTCAGAAGATTAGCTACCTGTGTTCGGGACCCAGTTACCTACTGTGTCAGAAGATTAGCTACCTGTGTTCGGGACCCGTGAGCATGGACAAAGGACACCCCTTACCTTTGAAAGGTAAGCATCTTAATAGTTATGGGTAAACTTNAATGTTTGAGGGATTAGAAAATAAGTCCATTGTTTTATGTGAGCTAATTTTGGGTGGGCTGATATTTTAGCAGATGCTGTGTGACTCAGGTCAAGGACTGTCTTTTGGGGTTTTTGTTTGTTTATTTGTCTTTGAGACACTTTGTAGTCCAAGCTGTCCTGGAGCTTACCATGTAGCTCAAGCTAGCCTCAACTTTGTAGCAACGCTCCTGCCTCAGTCTCCAGAGCACTGTAATTATATGCCCCACCATACCCAACTCCTTTAGACATTTTGATACAGTGTTTAAATGACTAAGTTTTCCCTCCAGAGGCTACATAAAAATCCTGACACGAAGTCCCGCCTATTGGGTTTTTAATATTATTGATCTATAAAAGCTGGACTTTAGAAAGTCAAACATTCATCCCCAGACAAAGCCAGNGGTCTCTCAGCTTAGTGTTATTTCCATAAATACCTCCTTTCTCAGTATGTGGGCTCTGTGGTGGGAGAAGCCAAACCCTTGCTGGNATGGCAGAGCACCCCCTCGTCATGAATTAGNAGATTTTCTGTGTCTCCTCAGCAGCTTCCAGGATGTGACCTCAAGCATGTCTAGTTCTCTGGACCAAAGTGTTCTCCCTTTGACTAAATGGCCAGAGGAAGGAGAATGTATGGCTTTACTGTGTCCTTTATAAATAAAAGCTTCTGGAAAACAATGTGAAAGTCTCTTTGTATATCACCTTGACAATATTCCACAAGAGTGTAGCAATACTGGCCTATTCTCTGTTAGAAAAAAAAAACCAAATTATTGAGACAATAGAGTCGTGTTCTACCTCTTCTCCAGTCATGAGCTCTTTCACCTCTTTTTGCCATTATAGAGTTTACTATACCTGGTATCTTCTGTTCTCGACAAATGGAAATTTTTCTGGGGCCAGTTGTCTCTTATACACATCTAGTAGTGTATAAGAGACAGGTTCTCAACAAATGGAAATTTTTCTGGGGCCAGTTCCACAAGATCGTCGTATTCTGCAAACTTAAAAGATGGTTGAGGATATTCAATTTCTTTTAAAAATCATCCACAGGAAAAGAGGCAGCCTATATTTGTTATATTATTTTATATTATTTCCTCTGTCATTGGACTATCTTATTTTTAATATATTAATTTCTTCACCATGTATATTTGCTAGTTAGGTCTCAGAAATAAGTAAGTGGAAATGAACTATTTCAGATTTGTTGGGTGTAAGAATTCAGTTTTGAGTGTGCCTGAAGATGGTAGGACAGACATGTAATGNAGTGATAAAGGTGCCTAGGAAACACTTGGATGGAGTAAAGGGGCCTTGATCATGTGGGCCTGGACAGATGTAGGTATGCAAAGAAGGCTGCTTAGAAATTACTGAAAAAGCANCAACATTTCNGGGTGTTTTAGCTTTAATCTGAGATTTCTGACACATTCTTGTGGTTTTCAGAGTGTTAGAAAATATGATAGTTTATAAGTAGAGTGATTTTCTCCTCCTGAAAACACACTGCTTTTTTCCTCTGTCATTTTTGTGTGCAATCNTNTCCTTGGTATTTTCTAGAATAATCCTGTAACACATTTTTCTCTGCCAGAACAGAAGTAGTGGTTGTGTGATATTCAGAATCAATTCAAGATTTATCCTACACTGGGATGGCAGAAGGTCTCAAGTGCAGACCTGAAACCCATGGGCGTCATTCCTGCGCCTTTCCAGTTGTGTTGCCACCTTCTATTATCAGAATATTTATAATGTCCGTATTACAAAAAAATTGNTTGCTTAGGCATAAAAGACAATGATGCTTTGAGAATGACTGAGTCAGAGAGTAACAACAGTATTTCTATATAACAATACCAGCAATCACTAAGTAGTTCTAGGTAGTTTACGTACATCTCTTCATTCTCGTGGCAACCCTTTGGCATATGTCTGTTGTTGCACACATTTTTATATAAAAAGTGGGCAACTCTGCTCCATATATGCTACACCAGGATATCTGACTTAAATTTTATGCAAAAACCTGATAATGTCTTGAGGTCAATACATCTTGTAATTATAACATGCAGTCTGATGAATGTTCTCCTGAGCTTCTGTTCTACACAGAACAAGTTCATTGAATAGAAATAGGATTCAGCTATTTGCAACTCATCTGTTTAGGCCAATAGCTAGGAGACNCACAGAAGTACTTACCTCAGAGTACCCATTTATGGGGATTTCGAAGGCTTGTTCTTCCAAAAGGAATAGCCAGATGAGAATGAACGNGAGTCGCTGCATTTTGCTGGACAGCTGTGCCAAGCTCTCCAGAGGAGGTGGTCCGGGGAGAATCCCCTTCCTACTGAATCCAGTTCACAGCAACTTGATTCTGTCGAGGAGAGCAGTACATTTTTAAAAGAAGAAAAAAGAAAGCGCTCTAACTTTGCTCAAATTCAGGACAAATATTTGTTCTGGAGCTTAAACTTGAGCTGTGGGGGTGGAAGGGACAGCGGGGGTTATTCAAACAGCAAAGCCAGGAGCTGTAGGGATGAGTCAGGGTCAGGCCCAGGGTTNGATGGTTGTGCACCCGCACTCTTGATTTTGTTGATTTTAATTTATCTTAAAATCAGAGAGACCTGAAGATAATTATCACCCTCTTTAAAGGTCCAAGTAAGGAACTACATTAAGGAATAAACCCAGAAGTAAGAGTTAAACTAANAGTGTCTGGAAATAAAATTATTTCATTTAAATGAGAGCAGGAGGGCTGGAGAGATAGCTCAGTTGTTAAGAGCACTTGCTGTTCTTGCAGAGGACCCAGGTTTGACTCCCAGCACATACGTGGTGGTATACATACACACATGCAGGCAAAATACTCAGACACATAAAATAAATAAATCTAGAAATATTAAGAGAGCAAGAGGCATTTAGGAAAAGTAAGAGAAGAAATATAGCGATTTTCTGAGGAGAGAATTCACACTTCCTATTTCCTCTGTGTCACTTTGATAACTGAGTACTTGCTACATATAAAGATTGGGGGAAGGATGCAGGGGACCAAGGCTCACTCTTCAAGAAAGATGCTAATAAACTGAGTGTCCCCTNTTGCTGTCCCNCATCTCTGTTGGCATAGTGGTTCCATCACTCTAGTGAGTCATGCAGTAAAAATAGAAACTATGAATTATAAAATTGTTACTATGCTATTACAACACCAATACAAATTTCTGGGAAATGATTTAAAGAGAAAATTGTGTGAATAATATATATCTGTGAAAGATNGACGAGAAGCACATTGACAAAGGGGAGAGACTAAGCAAATAGCTAAGACAGTTAATGAGTTAGTTCATATACTATAAACTCAGTGGCGGCTTTGTTATTTGTGCTGGGTACCAAATACATGAAAGAAAGCATGGGAANCATCCTGGGATCTCTCAGTGCAGTAGTGGAAGAAGATGGGAAATACATTAGAATGAAGGATGAACCATGCAATGTCTGATGCAAGGATGGGATCCACTGACCCGGAGAAGTGCAGTCCCTCCACAGAGAAGGTGGGGCTGCATCAGCTGAGTCTACAAAGATGGGAGTGACTACTCCAGGCTCACTGGCGACATGCTCACTCAGGGAGCAGGATGAGCACAACCTGAGGAAGTGGAAATATATCAATATGGCAGGAGATGGAGGGAAAGTAGAGGGAGCAGGCAGATGGGACCATATGCATTGGGCCAGAGAAGCCTGAATTCTGTGCTTCAGGCAGAGAGAACTCAATGGGTTAGAAGAGGAGAAGAAGGTACCCCTGTTTTATAAACATCACGTTGGGTACTGCTCAGATGATGAAATTAACAAGATGTGAATCCAAGGACCTACTCAGAGACTGACATTTGTTGAGATAGCATGAGGTCCTAGGCCAAGGCAAAGGCAGTGGGGATAGCTTGAGATGATGGGTTGGTTCATGAAATATTCACATAAAACTCTAGATATTAATGTGAAATGACAGGTAAGCATTTCTTCCAAGAATTCACTTTTGACATGTAGATGAGTATTTGCTAATTATTGCCAACTAATGAAAACACTGTGCTGACTAATGAGGCTATGTGTTGACAGCGGGAAAACTTACATAGATGGACAAATAACCAAGACATCACGGTGACTATAGTATTGTCCATGTGGTCGGTTTTTGCCCACCTTATGCTTTTTTCNTTTTTCTTTACAATAGTAGTTTAGAGTCTGTCTTCCTAGGTCATATCCGCTTCTACCACTTGCTCATTGTGGGATAAGCATCATCTCTCACTGCTGTAGACTGAATTATGTCCCTCTCAAATTCATATGCCTTCACACCTACTATAGGTGCGTTTAGTGTAAAGAAGCAATAAGATTAAATGGTGTCAGAAGGGTGAGGACCCCNATCNAGTAGGAATAGTGTCCTTATAAGTCTCCCTCTGAAGCCTCAACAAGAAAGCAGCAATGCACAGATCAGAAAGGTGCCCTCGGGGAAAGCAATTGAATGGTACCTGGAACTTAGATATCCATCCTTCAAAACTTTAAGAAGTAGATTTTTCTTATTCAATCTGCTCAGCTCATAGTATTTTTTAATTATAGTAGCTTGAGTTAGGACATTAACCTACTCTATATCATGGCTTTTTAGAGCATTAAATATGATCACATGTTTAGAATACTTGGAGAGGTGCTCACTCAGTGCCTAAGAGCATGTGAGGCTCTTTCCGAGGACCCAGGTTGATTCCTCGAACCCACAGCAAGCTGCTCACAACCAGTTTCAGTGGGATCCAACACCTTTGGCCTCTGCGGACATCTTCACTCACTTGCACATATACATGNCCCACATGTAATTAAAACTAATAATAAATAAATAAAAATCTTGGCAAAAGCTAAATGCTCAATAAATAACATTTATAAATTATGTTCCTAAANAGGAATGTAGATTTTGGTGTGAAAACATTTGGACACACAAAAATAGAGCTTAGTAATCATTATCTCTTCTTAGCCATAAAACTACTTCTATGCTTTAGATTTGTGAGAGTAAACCTTAGTCAGTGCCTGGCNGTCTATTTTCCTGCACATTNNGGAGAGCGAATAAAGACTTGTTTAATTTATTTTTTCATCATAGATTACTTTGTTATATTGCTACTCTTCTTTATTTTTAGTTTCTTCTAAACAGGTAAATCATCCATATATATTTCATATCACTGTGATTTTGCACATTGGTTAGCCTATGACATTATTCCCTCACTGTAGAACAGGGAGACCTGTACACTGAGGACATTTTGTGTATTGTCCAAACTTAACAGAATTGTATTTTCCTTGTCACAAAATATAGANCCTTAGATGCAGATTATAATTAAGCAACCCATGCTCTGAGGAGAATTATTATCCAGAGGAGGTTGTCCTGTGCAGGGTCAAGGACCCCCAGGCCTATGGTGGTTTCTTGTAGCTCCNTGACCATTTAAAACCTGACTCACATTTACCTCTATTTCTCTAACCAGTTTTCTCTTAAGCCCTGGAAATTACACAACAATGTATCCGCTGGGAAATTCAAATACCATGGGAGAGAGACTATTGATCTTCCCCTCCCCTGTGTAGGATGGGCTAGGTGAGCTTACACCAAGCCCTCATGGGAAAGACCTCTATAGCTTGGCATTCTCCACGGAGAAAATGATTTGGGACAAGTTAGGCCCACTGGTACATTTTCCGTAAATAATTATGATTTTTCAATATTCTAGTCCCTTTTATCCATCATCCCATCTTCACTGATATTCAGAATTATCTCAGAAGAAACCAAATTTTGGGCAGCCTGGGTCACATTTTCCTTTTCATGCAGCTAATTTTCCTCCAAATGCCAAAGTCTCCAGGAAAAACACCCTGTTTGCTCTCTCATTCTGTTTGGAAGTATCTCGACTCTAACCAGGAAGGGCATGTGTGTTTAGGTCACTGGGTCCTGAACCTGTGACCCTTCCCCCATCTCCCATGCCCAGGCAGTGATAATGTAGTGAACTGAAGCTACACACTGTTGCAAGTGTTCATGATTTACAAGATAAAAATCAATATTATAAAGACCACAAGAATATTCATTTTCATGTGTATGAAAGTCAGCAATAAATCCACAAGAAAAAAAATCACACAATTTCATGACATTTGAATGAAGTAATAACTCAGCGAGTACTCATCGAGAGTTCTGAGAAACGTCAATAAAGCCGAAAGTTGTCACTGAGTGTGTTGTTGTGGTTTAGACAGTGGCAACTGTGTGCTTATAGAAAGCTCAGTTCTCATCCTGAGATATGAATAGATGATGATGATGATGATGATGATGATGATGATGATGATGATGATAGATAGATAGATAGATGATAGACAGACAGACAGACAGACAGATAAATAGATAGATAGATAGATAGATAGATAGATAGATAGATAGATAGACAGATAGATAGATAAAGAGATAGATAGATATACAGACAGACGGACAGAACATATGCATATATAGGGGCACTTGCCTCTGCTTATATGTGTGGAGGCCAGAGTTCACTATCCAATGTCTTCTCCAGTTGTTGTCCACCTTATTTTTTGAGACAGTTTTCTCCCTGAATCTGAAGCTCACCATTTTGGCTAAGCTAGCTGCCTGGATCTACCTGCTTCTATCACATAAATGTTAGAGTGACAGTCATGACTGTCACATTGGGCTTTTATGTGCCTGCTTGCACATGAACTCAGGCCCTCATGCTTGTGCAGCAATCACTTTTCCCACTGAGCTTCTCCCCAGGACAAGAACAAGTTTAGAAGTTCTAAGCTGAAGCTAAGCTAATGTACAAATAGCCATATTTGACCTTCCCTCCTCATTCACTAGGTCCAATGGTGCACAAACAGAAGGTCTGTTTCTACACAAACACGGGCTCTGATTACTTCCTGATTACATAGTGAAGCCAAAGCATTTTTTTAGAGGTTACAAAAGGATTGTTTGGCTGCATTTTAAAGATTATGTTCCACTACCTGGCCACATCTTTTCCCTTATATTAGGTACAGGTATAGGTTAGTGTTATTTTGACTCATGATTTGAAAGTATTTTGGAAGAAGAAAAGGTTAGAACAAACCATCCACAGCATGAGTAAAACATAAACACAGAGACTCTAGAGCTGGTGCTCCAATTCACTCTTGAGCCCATCAAATCTGTGCTGTTGAGTCATCTTCTGTCCTGTGCTTCTTGTTTTCAAAGTTCAAATTCACACCAACTGCCACAGGAGAGATAATGGGTCTGGGGGTGCAGAGCAATCAGCCACCATAGGTCAATCACAATATAGCAAGCTTAGGCATTCTTCCTGGGGTGTCTGGGTGTTTCTGCAAAGGTACGGACCATCCTAAGTTCTGGTATCAATATCCATCTGCTGGTCAAGAGCACCTTTCTATGTTGTACCAGGCATTTATGTCTCTCCAAGACATAAAAAGTGTAAGGAGTATGTATACTTGGATGTCTGAGCCATGGGGATAGTAGAGTTAATTTGAAGGGATCCTCTGAAAGGTGATGAAGTGAGGCTCAAAGTGGTTGTCATGTGACCAGAGCCATTGTAAGCAGTGAATAGAGAAGGATTAGAATGATGGACACAGTGTGGTGGTGGCAACGAGTCTGAATAAGCAGTTGGTTCCAGATCATCACTACCCATTCCATGGGCAGTCTGCCTCTCGGATTCACCACTAATACCTTTGTGGTGGGGCAGTATTTGCCAAAGTGTACAGGTAAGAGTCCATGAGGCTTCAACCCTACACCAAGAACTATAGGCAACTGAGGCAAGCTGGGAGTGGGGGACATGGCCTTCTCCAGGGAAGAGCAGACCAACTGGTTGTCCAGTGTCAAATGGACAGCCCTGAAAATATGTGTAAAAATAGCACTATAGGATTGAGCAGGACATATGAATATATGCATGTAATAACAATTAATGAATAAAGAGGCCATGGATTTGAAGAAGAGTGGAGAGAGTTATATGGGAGGGTTTGGAGGGAGAAAAGGGAAGGGAAAAAAGGCTGTAATTATCCTATATTCTCAAAATAAAAATAAACAAAATAAAAAGCTGAAGGGGGACTATTTAGGGAGGGATGGAAGAGACCAGTGAATGGGGGCAAAGGGTGGTGGGGATAAATATGAGTAATGTATAAGGCTATGAATATATGAAATGTTACAAGGAAGGATAATAATAATATTTTTTATTAATAAATAATAATACTAATAGCAATGATGGAAGTCTGGAAGAGGGAATGAATTGTGGCTTGTGAAAATCATAACAAATTGTACTTTTAAAACTGTATTTGGGCTGGAGAGATGGCTCAGCTGGTCAAGTGCCTACTGTGCCAGGACAAGGATCTGAGTTCAAATCTCAGAGCCCACAGAAAAAGCAGAAGACAACTGCAGGCTCCTGTAATATCAGCACTGGGGAGGCAGAAACAGGCAGATCCCAAATACATTACAGGTGAGCTTGAAGTGGACTTATCTGACAAAATATGTAAGAAACTATCTAAAAGATGCTAGGTAATTCTTAAGAAGCCAAGGTGTGTGTGTGTGTGTGTGTGTGTGTGTGTGTGTGTGTGTGTAGAGTGTGTCTGGGGCTCACTTGACATGCAGTGGAAAGCAAGCTGGAGCTCACACAGCAGGGAGGATCAGTGCAGCGGGGGTTGAAAACAGTGTTTGTTTCTAACATTGTAAAAATAGCAGTGACAGTTCTGAAGGAGGAAAACTTCCTTGACTCCCAGTGTCAGAGGTTTCAATCCACGGTTGATTGCTGCCATTGTTTTTTGACCTGTGGCAAGGCAGTGTGTCTTGGTGGGAGCTTGAGGCAAAGGAAAAGGCTAGTGGCAGGCAGAAGATGAAGGTAGGGCATGGTCACTACATACCCTTCAAAAGCAAACCTCCAACATGACGATTAATCTTTGTTGTCAACGTGAGGGAATTTAGAGTCACCTATGAGACAAACTTCTGGGTTTGTCTATGAGGGTGTTTCCATAGAGGTTAAATGAGATGGGAAGCTCCATCTTGAATGAGGGCAACACTATTACATGGCCTGGTGATGGACTGAGTACAAAGCAGAAAGCAGGTGAGTCATCACCGTTCATCCCTCTGCTTCGTGACTACAGAAGCAATGTGAACACCTGCATCTCTTTCTGCTGCTAAGCCTTCACCATGATGAGCTGTGTCCCTTCAAACTGTGAGCCCAAATAAATCTTTCCGCTAAGTTTCTCTTTGTCATCCTGTGCTTCAGAAGTGAGTAATGTAACCAGTACACCCAATGACCTAACCTCCTCTCCTTGTATGTCTCCTACAAACATTCCACCATGTCCTAATAGTGCCCAAATCTTCAACACATGGACCCATGGCTGATGTTCTAGACTCAAATTATAGTCCTGAGGGTGTAGCTCAGTGGCAGAATGCTACCTAGTATACTGCAGGCCCTAGGTCCAATCCTTGGTACTACAAACAAACATGTACACAAACTATTTGACAAATATCAGCAGACTAGAGAAGGCAGAAGAGGACAGTCTGAGCCCCAAGTTCAGGAAGAAGATGGAAGAGGATGTGAGAAACAAAGCCAAGTACAGAGAGTTCTGCCAAGATGTGCTTAAGGGTGAGGAAACAGAGGAGCCAAAGAATCTTCAGGGGAAATTGAAATTGGGGTTACATTTAAGCCAGAGCTGTGGCCTCATCCTGGTCAGGAACTCAGAGGCAAACTAATTTGTTAGCAGACACATGCATAACCCATAAACACTGCCTCACATCACTAAATCCTCCTGATTATGGAGCTTGTAAATGACAAAGAGAAATTTGCTGCCTAAATAACCAATGGTTGACAATGATCTACAGAACATTAAGTTGAACTAATTTTACATCTCTGTACTGTGGTGTTTTTAAATTGAAGACACAGGTTTGTCATCATACAGATTGATTTCAAAATGCTTCCTATGGGTGAGAGAAAAAGAAATGCAATAAATTTTCATCTGGTTAATTATAGGACCAGTTGTTTCAAGAAACCCAACCAGGAGAATTGAACGAGGGCTTGAGAGACAGCTCAGTTGGTAAAGTGTTTGCCTTGTAAGCTAAGCACGAGGCTCTGGATTGGTTTCCCAGAATCCATCTGAAAATGCCAGGGCATGTTGGTGTTTGTGTGTGTTCATAATTCCAGTGCTGGGAGAGGAGAGGCAGGAAGGTCTCTGGGACTCCATGTCCAGAGAGTCTAGCCTAATTGGTGAGCTCCAGGCCAACATCAGACTGTCTCCAAGGGAATGGACAGTGTTCCCAAGGATGACATTGAAGACTGGTGGGACAGAGATTTAAAAACTGCATTGTGAGGCTATAATCTGAACCTGCAGTTCAAAGAGGTGAATCTGGAGAGGATGTGACTGCTATCCAAGTATGAAGTCAGAGAGAGGTTATTACCGAATTATTATCCTATAGAGACTCCATGTCAGAAAGGAGAGACAGAAGCTGAATCCAGGGAAAGAAATCAAAGGTTGGAGGGAGCTGGGCAGATGGCCAGGCTCCACAGCAGACAAATGAGCAGGGCTAGGCCTGCCCTGAAGAGGCCAGGGCAGAGGGAGTTCAGATGGATGAAACTGGGCCCTTCTGTAACTCACCCCAGGAGCACTGAGCAGCTGCCAGCTGTTCTTTTGAGGTGCAATTTGGCAGCACTACTGGGCTAAGATGGGTCGGTACCAGGAATGCTTCACTTCCCTTCTGCTACATCATTTAAGCAATTTTATAAGTCTCTCGAGTCTGTAGGTTTACTGGGTTCAGTTGGAGGTTCTTTAACTCTGCGTAGTGTTGTTCAGGCCTGCAGTCAAGCAGAGATTCCTCTAGGCTCTAACATCCAATGACCTCACTGGAAGCTGGAAGCACAGCATCTGAATTCTCCTCTTTATAGAATCTCCACAGGACATACACAGCAAGTTGGGTCTCAAGATGCGCATTCTGAATACTCAAAAGTGTAATCTGTAGACCTCCAATTCCAAGCCTTGGATTTCATACATTTCATAGCATTTAATTGAGTAAACCAAGTCTGAGGGACAGCTCTGATTCAAAGGGAAAGGAAATAATTCCCAACTCCAGTTTGAAGGATGAAAAAGAGTTTGGGGGCTTTCTTTAGGCTAGGGAATACTCTATCACGGAACCATATCCCAAGCCCGTTGCAAACTTCTTTAATAACAAGGAAAGTGGAGGAGGCAGAAGGTGTAAGGAAGCAGACTTTCAGAGACCTGATGCCAAAGTGGAACTGAGTGCTTGATAAAGAATGTTCTAAAGGTAATTTGAAGGCTACTGTGAAGAGCACCGAAATAAATGGGACACAGTCAAGTCTCACTGAACAGTATTTGCTCTGGATGGCAACAATGTGATTATTAATGCTGTGTCTGTCATCAAAATGTCTGAACATTACACGGAGGCTGCTAGACCATATTTTAGGAAGGACCTACAGGGATTCTTGCATTAGGATAGTAAACTACTGAAAGACAAACTCTAAGGAACTACCCAGATGCTGTAGAAAGCTAGAAAATGACTTTCTTCTATTTTTCACTGGCTTCAGAGCATCCCTTCCATCTAGCTTCTTCCCTGTCTTCTCAGAGAGCCCAATTGATATGAATAGAGAAGGCTAGCCCATCCGAGATATGAATAGAGGTGGATAGATCATCTGAGATATTAATAGAGGAGGCTAACCGGTCTGAGATATGAATAGAGGAGGATAGCCCTTCTGAAGTATGAATAGAGGAGGATAGCCCTTCTGAGATATGAATAGAGGAGGCTAACCCATCTGAGATGTGAACAGAGGTGAATAGCCCTTCTGAGATATGAATAGAAGTGGATAGCCCACCTGACATAAGAATAGAGGTGGATAGCCCATCTGAGGTATGAATAGGGGAGGCTAGCCTAACTGAGATATTAATAGAGCCTAAGAACACAAATCTGAAAGAGAAATATTTGGAGTCATTGTTGGTATACAAATTCTTACAGCTGGAGCAATTATACTGTTTTTAAAAATTGATTTTATTTTATTTTGTTTAAAAAATATAATATTTTTACTAATTCTTTGACTCATATGATACCCCCACAAGCTCACAACTCCTCAAGACTGGAAACCAAAGAAAATGAGACAATTGAAATGCCAGAAAGAAATTTCAGGGTCAGACTTTTCCAAAAGGTCATCGACCCAGAAATGACTGGATCAGATCAACAAGGAGAGGAAGTCAGTTCAGGACCCAGACAAGAAAGTTAGCAAAGTGGATGAAGCCAGCAATTCAGAGGAGAAACTGAACACCACGGAGGGAAAAATCCAGCTTCCAAGTGAGGAACGGTGCCTTCAAACAGCATGTGGTTAGCAAGGCTGAGTGACGATAGCTGGGGAAGAACACCTGTCCTCACAAACTTTCCTTTCCCATCACAACCTACACCCTCTTCCCTCAGTGCCTAGACAGCAACATTGACTGGCAGGAGCCACTTCCTCACCGTGTGGAGAAAGTGACAACCGTCTTTGTTGTCAACAGGTCAGCCATGGAAAACAACAGTGTGTTCTGTAGGAAGTAGACGAGTGAGGTCAGGAACACGGGGAAGAAATGTTAGGAAGGATATTCTATCTTAGCTGCATGTTGGTGGGAAAGTTCTCATTTTCTCTGAAATTTCTGTTCCTTGCACTCCTGTCTGTGTCTTTTGCATAGTATGGACAGCTTAGTCAGGTCATATTTGCTAGAATGTCTGTCTCCACTAGGTGGCAGACAGTGGTCATCACTTTAGGGCAGGTGTACAGGACCTGTACTAAACAGGAGAGTAGGAACTTGTAAATAAAGCAGGGCCTCCTGCTGGGAGCTGATGGTCAGCCCAGTCGTTACTGGGACAATAATGCAATCAGGGCTTTACTGCAATGTCGTTAAATAAGTACACAAATACTATCATGGGAACAATTTATAAGGAATTAAGCTTTTTCTATCCAAAAGCATATTTAAATACATGTTAAAGCTATTACAGATCAACTCTCACTATATATACATGCATGGTGTGTGTGTGTGTGTGTGTGTGTGTGTGTGTGTGTGTGTGTGTGTGTGTGTGTGTGAGTGTGTACGTGTGTGAGATGAATATATAAGGGTATATAAAGGTTCATATAATAGTATAGATACAATGACTATATAGGGGTATTGTGATGATTAGCTTAACTGTCACCTTGACACAGCCTAGATCACCTGGGAGGAGGGTCTCAATAAATGATTGTCTAGATCAGGTTGGCCTTCTAGACAGTTTGTGGGGGGACTATCTCCATTGTCTAATTGAGTAGGAAGACCCAGTCTGAGAGTGGCTGCTACCGCTCTGTGGTTTGAGACCCTGGACCGTATAAGAGTAAAGCCAGCTGAGCATTTAGCATGCATGCATTCATTTCTCTCTGCTCTTGACTGTGGATTCGAGTTGACTCGCTACTTCAAGATCTTGCTGGTGTGATTTCCCTACAGTGATGGACTGTAACCTAGGGTGGTAAGCCAAAACAAACCTTTCTCCCCAAAGTTGCTTTCGTCAGGCTATTTGACCACAGCAACAGACATGAAACTAGGGCAGGTATGTAGGAACAAATACTTAGAAGTATTATTCAGGAACTGGGCTCATAAATCAGACAGTGTAGACGTATAGTAAACTCACGAGCCAATCAGCTAACCAATATTCACTGCACTGGAAAGTTTGGGTGCAAATGAATTTAATACACTTAAAAATATTTAACTTTTCTGAAGATTTCATCAAGGAGCCTTCTTCTTCTGAAGAATTTTTAAACATGACATCAAAAGTCATTGCTAATTATTATAGCCCCTGTCACTCAGAGCCCAACCATCAAAATGACTCATGAAACGAAAGCTTTTAGAAAGTTCTAGTTTTCTCTACATCTTCACCTGAAATACTTGTACTTGTTAAAATTTATTTATGTGGGGGTGGTGGTGGTGGTGGTGGTGGGGTGGTGGGAGGTTGCTATAGAGACCAGAGGAAGATGTTGGGTGTCTTGTACTGTTACTCCCTGCCTTATTCTCTAAGATAGGGTCTGTCACTGAATCTGATGCCAAGTTGGTGGCCAGTGAACCACAGTGATCCATACCTGGCTTTTTACATAGGTAGTGAGATCCGAACTCAGGTCTTCATGCTTGTGCAGCACTGAGCCATCTCTCCAGCTCTTTCCCATCTTGAATTCTGAGACAAGATCTCTCAACTGTCCTGAAACTCACAAAGCAGGCTAGGAAGATTGGCCAGTGAGCCCCAGGGACCCTTCTATCTCTGTCTGTCCTGTGCTGGGGTTATAAGTGCATGCTACCATCCCTGGCTCTTTTTT
>LZPO01027517.1:47805-64688 GCA_001675575.1 Neotoma lepida | reverse complement strand
CACACATACATACACACACATACACACACACTCACACACACATACACACTCACACACATACACACACATACACACACATTCACACACACATACACACACACTCACACACACACATACACTCACACACACACACTCACACACACATACGTAAATTTGATGTAAGTTGCAATGCAGCTGACCATGCTTATCAACTTTCATAGCAGGTCTAATCATTTACCTGTAACTAGAAAAAAAATACTACTTTCACCTTAGATTTAGAGTCTTCTAACCCCACCCTCCACTGCCTCTGTAAATTATCTGACCCTTACCGGAGTGGTGAAAATCAGTGGTTTCCAAACTTCTCTGTGTACTTGGGATGCTGAATATCAGAAAAGTAGCTTCCTGCCCACCAATGTTGCGCTATGGGAAGGGATGGGGCATGTGTCAGGGGGACCGTAGTTTGAGTAACGCTGCCTTAAAAGAAGCTGCCGGGCAGGGAGATGGCTTAGTGGGTAAAAGTGCTTGTCACCAAGCTTGATGACCTGAGTTCAATCTCCAGGACCCACATGGTAGAAAGAGAAAACTGACTCCCACAATTTGTCCTCTGACCTCTAAAAGTTTGGCGCCCCCCCCCAGAGTAAATAAATAATTGTAATAAAACATTAGAAGAGGAATATGCCAGGGAATTAGTATTGGAAGGGAAGTTACATGAAATCAATCTGCTTCTCTCTGCTGATTTATCCACTTTATGTCTTAAATTTATATGGTTTTTGAAAATAAGGATAAAGTTATTACAAAGGCAGTTTTAAATAAAAATAATATCACTTCTGAGTATATGAAAGCTCTCCAAATGCCAGGAGCTTTATTTAAAGCAAAAAAAAGGCAATGACATATTATGGTTAAAAATATTTCAAGGGGAGCCAGGCTATGTAGGGTTCAAATCTTGGCCCCACTACTTCCTGGCTGTGTATTCTTGGGCAAGTAACTTAACCTCTCTGGATTTCACTTCCACCTTGTCAGCAGAGGGTTGTTAGTAGTTCCTAGTTCACAGACAGAGATGGATCTGTGTTTGGGGACAGAAATAATATGAAATTATAACTACAAATGAGATGCTAAAGTAGCCTATCATTTGCAAAAGTATTGTAACAAATTGCACAATTTGTCAACAGGACACTCACCCTCAATGATCAGCTTTCAGGGCTTGTTATAAGCAAAGGCTGGTCAAACCTCTGTCAGTGTCTGAATAGTATGATATGAAACAGTGTTTACCTCATATTCCCAAGGCTGTGTTTGATTCCTAGCACCACATAATAATAATAACTATAACATCAACAATAAACATTTTATTTATTTATTTTCACACTTACTTGTGCATCTCTGTGTTTGTGGATCAGAAGAAAACTTGCAGATATCAGTTTTCTTCCAGGGATCAAACTCTGCGGAGCCATTTCACCAGCCCAGTAATAAATATTTTAAACAGTAATAAATACACTCATTCTACACTGCTGTGGGTGTGAGTACGGAGCCAATCCAGGCAAAGCATTTCCATAGAGTAAGTAAGCAGTAAGATTGTGTGTGTGTGTGCGTGTGTGTGTGCGTGTGTGTGTGCGTGTGCGTGTGCGTGTGTGTGTGTGTGTGTGTGCAGTCAAATCCACAGATGCCACACCAAGGTCTCAGTGAAGCTGATTTACAAAGGACAGCCATCCAGGAGGAGATGAGTCCTTGGACTTATACCTGCAGATCACAGAGCTCAGGAGTGCTGAGTCCTAAAGCTAGGGCTCTCAATGAAACTCCCAGACTGATAATTTGGTCTGATACTTCTGACACAGATTCTGCTCAGCACATGCTAGTCCTAAATGTCCATCCTGGTCATCCATGTCCAAACTTCCCACATAGTAAACTCCTCATAAAGTTGCACCCATTACCTTGTCTTCACATTTGAATACAGACAGCTATTTCTTTTAACTGTCTAATAAGTGAAGCCAGTACAAGAGCTGTAGGCTGCAGGCCTCTCCATAATGCCTCCCTTATGTATGGGGTGTGGTTTCTGAGATGGAACTGTAGGACTGAATGGGGAAAGAGAGGTTGTAGGAGACGTTCCAGAGATGTGCTCACTCCCAAATCAGCCAGCTCTCATGTCTTGAGGGAGGAAAGGAAGGGTAGGGGCTGCCTGAGGCTGGGTGGTGAATTGTATGTGACTTGTGCTCCAAATTAGTATTTTCTCAAAACTGTGGGTGCCCAGATGTGAAGAATTTGTGTTTAATGTGCAGTCTGAATTCAATCAGCAATGCCAGCAGGGCTGCCGCGTCCAAGGCTGGTTTAGAAGAGAGAGGCACAGGATGCCCTGAAAGTCTTAGGGAGCTGGGAAGTAAAGAGGAGTGTGTCCCAAACCATTGATTCTTTTCTTTTCCTCTCTCTCTCCCTCTCCCTCTCCCCCACTCTCATCTTCTGTGTATGTACATGTGTGTACAAGTGTATGTAGGTGCACATGCTGCTGTATTGTTCCTCGGGTACAATGTCTAATGTTTTTATTTTTTAAGATTTAATTAGCTTTACTTTGTGTGTGTGCTTGAGTGTACATATGTACACCAGGTACCCTTGGAAACCAGAAGAGTCCCTCTGATGCCCTGGAACTAGAGTTACAGGCGATTCTTTTGCTTCTTCCTCTCTCTCTCTCTCTCTCTCTCTCTCTCTGTCTCTCCTTCTCTTTTTCACCTGCCCCAACCCTTCCAGACTCAGACTCACTGCCCTCAACCAGGGATAAATGCACTGTCAAGCGACTTTCCAATACCTGGCTTCAATTTTGTTTCAGATTCTATGGCAGATCTCTAAGGCAGTGGTCGCTGTTGAGAAGTCTCTTTTCAGTGTTCTGAAGGCACACAGAAGAACGAGGCTGGTGGCTGGATCATGTTCTTGTCCTTGCCCCACTAGGAAGGGTGACTTTAGTATGCTCAAGGTACTTGCTGAGGTTGGCCTTAATGAAGCATCTCTCACATGTGTTGTGGGACCTAGATTCAGGAACCTTGGGACAGAGCTAATAGGGGAGAGTAGAGGATGTGAACTCGCCCTTACAATCTGTACCAGACATTCTAGGTCTAGGTCAAGCATCCAGGGCAGGAAACAGAAGAGATGTTCCAGGCATCCCCTCTCCTGTCTCACATACTTTCCCACTGATGGACGATGCTAGTCAGTTCTGTGATGCTTTAACAGATATCAGATAATCAACCTGTGAAGGGAAGGGACTTATCATGGTTCATGGTTTTCTAGGGGTTCTGATCCATTGATGAATTGGCCCTATTGCTTTGAAACGTGTAAGACAGTACAATACAGAGACACACGGTAGAGCAAATCAACTTACATTGTGGCTAGGAAGTAAAAAAGAAAGAAAGGGAAGTCAGCTTTCCACACCCTCTTTCCAGCCTCCGCCATGTCCCAAAGGCTTCCCACTGGGCCCCATCTGCTGAAGCTCCACTTCATTCCAATAGCGACAAGCTGGAGATCATGCCTAACACATAGGTCTTTGAAGGACACCCCAAATCCAAATCAGAGCAGGCACTCATGGAGGAAGACCTCGACCTCATTTCTCTATTCCTCTGAAGCATGCATGATTAAACACTGAGATAGAGCCCGGGAGAAACGGAGAGCAGCACCTGTGATTTTAAAAGATTTTGTTTCAAACATATATTTCCACTAATATGTGATGGAGTAGGGGCGGTGACTCTAAACTCCAGTCCTGATGTAATATGCTGTGAGCAAATGTGAAGGAAAGCTCTACCTGCTTTTCTACTTCCTGGTAGTGACTATTGCCAGGTCTGCAGGAGTCAAAGGGGTAGGGACATCATGCAGCTGATGATTTCTGAGCATGCTTTGTCTGGGGAACCCAATTCTCTTTACAATTCTACTCCTTTTCCATCCCACTCTATATAGCTAGTTCTAGCCATACTGTAATACCCCAAAGCCTTCCACTACTCAAGGGTGTGGTGAACTTGACTTTTCTCAGTTTTCTTTGCGACTTATACCATGTACCTGTATTGTGTTTGTTCTTATGTGTTCATGGACTCCTTCCTTCCTTCCTTCCTTCCTTCCTTCCTTCCTTCCTTCCTTCCTTCCTTCTTCCTTTCTCTTTCCTTCTCTCCTCTTTCACTTGTTCACTATATAATATGGTCTTTAATGGCAGAGATTCTAAGACTTTTAAAAAACACATTTGTTTGCCTGTCTGTCTGTCTGTCTGTCTGTCTATCTATCTATCTATCTATCTATCTATCTATCTATCTATCTATCTATCTATCTATATATCTATTTTGTTTGTATGTGTGTGGAGGTCAGAGGGCAACTTTTGGGAGTCTGCTCTCTCTTTCCTCTGTGTCAGTGCCAGGGATAGAACTCAGGTCTTCAGACTTACCAGCAGGTAACTTTACCCAGTGAGCCATCTGGCCCATTACACTTCTTAATAAATGTTGTAGTCTGGATATTTTCTGTTCTGATGTTGAAGTGAGATGTTCTTCTTGCTGGAACTGACTAATCCCACTTGAGCCATCTCTTAAGTCTGGTTTGGAGTCACAAAGAAGTCTTTGGAAGCTCCTAGGCTACTATTTATGGTCATTGCCTTAGCTCTGGAAGACCCTTACTTTTCTGTCCATAATTCCCACTCCCTAGTTCTTTGACGATAATGGAGGAAAAAACCCCTCAAACAACAAAAAAGTATCAAAACCCCTAATTGCAAACAATGATAGTGACATCAATGTCATGTCATTTCCAATTCCTGTCCTGGTGCCTGTACCAGTAAGATTCAGTTCTGGGTCAATACGAGTTTAAACTTGGACTGAAGTGTTGCCATTGCGATCCCATGAGATGCTAGATAGTCATCTCAAAAATGAAAAAGCAGCTTCTCTAGTTTTCCTCCAAGTTTGCTTGTTTTGTTGGAAAACCTATTTTCCAAAGGCAACTTCAAAGAACACACTTTAGATGAAGCAGAGAGCTTAATGCCTGAGAGAGGCTGGGCTGCCTTCTGGCAGTGGTTCTCTGAAGTGCTCTCCAGCCTATTCCACAATTTTAGGGAGGGCAAGACTCAAGGTGAACTGGAAACTGGTAAAGCCCTTGCCCTGGGTCCCTACTCTGACGGTGCTTTGGTCCCTTGTTCATCTCCTCTCTCAGCTTTCTCCTAAAGGAGACCTTGTCCCCACGTGGATTGGCTGGTACTATCCCAAGTCCCATAGTTTCTCATCTTCTATTGAACAGAAGGTTGTGCAGTGGTCACATGCTTAGGGATAAAAGAGAGGATGAAGCAACTTCCATTATACTTTTGGTTAAAAATTTTAAATGTTTATTCATGTGCACGCGCACGCACGTGTGTGTGTGTGTGTGTGTGTGTGTGTGTGTACGTGTGCGCGCGCACACGCATGCCATGGTGCATGTATGTATAGGACAACTTGTGGGAGTTGGTTCTCTGTGACTACTGTGTGGGGTCTAGAGGTCAAACTCAGTCATTAGGCTCAGCAGCAAGTGCCTTTACCCCACTAAGCACTCTTGAGAGACCTACTTTTAGTTTTTAAGATGGAAATATATTTATTATTATTTAATATGGAAGTAGTATTTGCTAATTTGTCAAAAACCAAATAAACAAAGAAAAATGTGAATAGAAAGAATTCAACCATTCTCAAGCAATAACCATGAGCACTTCAGTATACATTCTACACGTTAAACCACTTATACTTGAAAACGTAATCATGTTAAATGTAGTTTTGTTCCCTGGGTTAGTACTTTAAAATGTTTGATGAGGCCGGACGGTGGTGGTGCACGTCTTTAATCTCATCACTCACGGAGGCAGAGGCGGGTGGATCTCTGAGTTTGAGGCCAGCCAGGTCTGCAGAGTGAGTACTAGGACAGCCAGAGCTACACAGAGAAACTCTGACTTTAAAAACCAAAAAAAAAACAAAAACAAAAACAAAAACAAAACCAAAAAACGAAACAAAACAAAATCCTCCCAAACCCCCCAAACTTTGATGAGTATGGCAGTCAGAATATAGCAGGTTATGATTGATAACAATTCCATATATGAATGTCTTAAGTAACATATTTCATTCTTGCTTATACATTCTTGTGGGCTGGCAGTGGAACAGGTATGCACATGTGGTCATTTGTGAACTTGGGATAACTGCCTCCACCCCTAACATGACTAATTACTGTACCAGAGGGAGCAGGCAGCTCTGAAAGATTAGATATCTGTAATTTATACTTGGCCCAGAAGTCAATGTTACTTAGCATATTGGCCAGAGCCTGTCCCTATGGCCCCATCTGTCCACAGTAGGTGATCTTTCTGGCAGAGAGCAGCTAGGAACATATGTAATGAGCAATATTGAAGCCCAGGAATATATCTGCTGGTCAATATATATAGATTTACTTTATTATTTTCAATATTTATTTATCATCATGTGTGTAGGTGCATGTGTGCATGTTTGTGTGTGTGTGTGTGTGTGTTTGTGTGTAGAGGGGTATGTGTGTATGTTTGTGGTGAGGTATGTGTGTAGGTTTGTGTGGGAAGAGGGTAGTATGTGTGCATGTTTATGTATGGGTGTATGTGCTCTTGTGTGCATGTAGAGGTTAGAGGTCAACCTAGTATGGCATTTTTTCAGAAGATGTCCATCTGTCTTGGATTTTGGGACAGAGTTTCTCACTGGGACCTTAAGACTATACTGGAATTTTTAAGGCTAGATTGGCTAGCCAGTGAGCCCCTGGGTCCTCCTATCGTGTCTCCCCATGGCCAGTAAACCCCTGGGTCCTCCTATCATGTCTCCCCAGGGCCAGTGAGGCCCTGGATTCTCTTCTCTCTGTCTCCCCATGGCCTGTGAGCCCAAGATTTCTGTGTCTGGGTTTCCCCAGCACCAGGATCACAAGGAAGCCACCACACCTGGGTTCTTATGTAGGTTCTGGGGTCAAGCTCAGGTCTTGTGCTTGTGTAGCAAATGCTTTGCCAATAGCTATCTCTCTGGTCCCCAGGTTATTGTGGTGTATTTAACTAAACTACCTTTAGTGGATACTTGAGGTCAGTGGTTCTCGACCTTCCTAATGCTGTGACCCTTTAATACATGTTGTGTATTAAACGCCTCCTGTTGTGGTGACCAACCATAAAATTATTTTCATTGCCACTCCATAACTGTAAATTTGCTACTGTTAAGAATTGCAATGTAAATATCTGCTATTTCCGATGGTCTTAGGCGACCCCTGTGAAAGGATTATTCGAACTCCTGAAGGGTTGCAATCCACAGGTTGAGAACCAGTACTTTAGGCTCTCTCCAACTATGAACAACTCTTTTAAAAGCTACACAGTCTCCTCTCTTATTTTCTTTTCTGTAGAGTTTTTAACTGAAGGACATACACACATCTGGGAATATAAATGTATACTCACTTTAGAAAAATTTTACAGATTCTTAAAAGTAAAATTTACTGTATGACATATGAATTCCACTCATAGGAAAATAAAAATGTATCTCTATATCCTCAGGAAAGATTGCCTGTGTGTGAAAATTAAATTTTAATTGAAGTTATGAATCGTTCATACCAGACAAAGGGAAATAATGACTCAAATGTCTGTCAGGTGACAAACAAATAAACAAAATGTAGTATACCTGCACAGTAGAATATTATTCAGCAATAAAAGGGAATAAAGTAGTATCTGCTACAGTGTAGATGAGCCTTGAGGCCATTATTCAAAATACAAAAATATGCACAGTGTATAATTCCATTCATATAAACTGATCAGAAAAAGGAAAACTATATAGAATAATTTAGTGGTTGCTAAGGGCTGGGGGTGAGTGATTGTGAGGTGATGACCAGAGTGTGCAAAGTGTGTGTGTGTGTGTATGTGTTTGTGTGTGTCTGTGTCTGTGTGTGTCTGTATCTGTCCCTCCGTGTGTGTGTCCGTGTGTCTGTGTGAGTGTCTGTGTCTGTGTGTGTGTATGTGTATGTGTGTCTGTGTGAGTGTTTGTGTGTATGTGCTTGTGTGTGTGTATCTGTATGTGTGTGTGTCTGTGTGTGTATGTATCTGTGTGTGTATGTGTCTGTGTGTGTGTCCATGTGTGTCTGTGTGTGTTTGTGTGTATGTGTATGTGTGTATGTGTGTATGTGTATGTGTGTCTGTGTGAGTGTCTGTGTGTATGTGTCTGTGTGTGTGTCCATGTGTGTCTGTGTGTGTTTCTGTGTATGTGTCTGTGTGTATGTGTATGTGTGTCTGTGTGAGTGTCTGTGTGTATGTGTTTGTGTGTGTGTATCTGCATGTGTGTGTGTCTGTGTGTGTCTGTGTCCATGTGTGTGTCCATGTGTGTCTGTGTATGTGTGTGGGGATAGTCCATGTCAGATTTCCTTCCACATCACTTTCTACCTTATTTTCTGAGACAGTCTCTCACTGAAACTGGGACTTGCTGTTTCTCCTAACTGGCTAGCCACACTCCAGGAATCTTGTGTGTCCTCCACCCCAGTCCCTGGCAGTACTGGGCTCTGTGTGCGCTGCTGCCCTGGCTTTCTGTGTGGGCACTTGGAACCGAACTCAAGGCCTCATGTTTGCACAGCCACCACTTCACACCACGTCATCTCTCCAGGCTCCAGGAAAACTGCTCTGATTGTGGTGATGGCTGCTCAGTCCTTACAGAGGAAGACATTTTTACTTGTGCACAAAATGAGTGAATTTCATGGTATAAAAGTCATACCTCAAAAAGCTATTTAAAAATGTGTAAAGTCAGGGGCTGGAGAGATGGCTCAGAGGTTAAGAGTGCTTCCTGCTTTTACAGAGGAGGAGAGTTCTGCTCTACGGCTCTAGGGGAACCCAAAGCCTCTGGCCCGTGTACAGCACACACACACACAGAGATACAGGCGCATAATTAAAGACAAAACAGATTCTTAAGTGTGTAAAGCCTGGGCATACTTTTCAAGTATCTGTTCCATATTTTTCAAAGGAAAATTTGTTACTCATAGCAATAGCAATTATGTTTCTGTTATTTAAACACAGGTTTGCTGTGTGTGATACTCAAAGAGAAGCTAGAATTTTTAAGTCAGCCCAGAGGGACTGGATTATTATTACTGTCATTTTAATTTTTCAATTATTTATTAATTTAAGAGTTGTTTATTTTTATGTTTATGGGTGTTTTGCCTGTCTGTCTGTATGTATACCACTTGCATGCCTGATGCCTGTGGAGGCCAGAGAGGGTGTTGGATTTTTAAGAGCTGTGATTATAGACTGTTGTGAGTCACTATGTGGGTACTGGGAATTGAACTTGGGTCATTTGAAGAGCTCTCTACTGTTGAGACATCTCTCCAGCCCCTGCAATTTTTTTAAGGAAATTTTTATTATTTTTCTGTATCCATCTCTTGCCTATGAGAAAATAGAAGAAATCTTCTAGAAAAGAAATCTTTAAGGCAATTCAGGGTAACTTCAGTGTTGTGTCTGCATTTCCTAGAGTTTTGCATTGAATAGGAACTCACCAGAAGGAGGCCAAATGTGTGTATTACAATGATGTAATGAACAGAATAGGAAGGAATTTCATGTCAAGCCAAAGACTGAGCAAAGCAGAATGCAAGCTTTTCGTGGCTTTCTCTGTTCTCATCACTGTTACAGATGTAGGCACACCCAGATGATGAGGTAGTCGGACCTCACGGATTCTGAGTCAAGCAGAGCTAAGACTAATAGATTCTAATTCCAGCCTAGAAAAACACTCTGATAAAAAAAAAAGTCCGAACTACTTTCAAGCTAGAGATCCTTAGTGGTGAATCTGAATGGGTTATAACACCTTCACATGACTCATTTATGAATATACCTCACAGTCCCATTTCATATTTCTTTTCTCTTTCCAGGTCGCACTCAGGGTTCCCAGGCAACTCAGGCTGTTGCAAAGGCTGGTACGTATATCCACCGATACCATGTTTAATTCCTTCATTCTTCTGCTTCCTTTGAACTAGGATCTAGAGGCAGGTTCCCCAAAGCTCTTGGTGCTCCTTAGAGAAGTCTAGCAAGAAACAGCTTAGCTGATTCCTTTAGAAGTTTTCTCAAAGGGAATATTTGTTTCCCAAAGGAGGGACTAGAGAGATGGCTCAAGGGGTAAGAGTGCTTGTTACACATGCATAGGGACCTGAGTTCAAATCCCTAGCACCCATGTAAAAAGCCTAATGTGGTTGCATGCAGGCCTGTTACACTGGTGCTCTGTGAGGTGGAGAGAGGAAGATCATTAGAGCTTGCTGGCTGTCAGTCCACCTCCAGTTCAGTGAGGGACACTGCCTTAATGGAATGAGAGGGAATAAAGAGGAGAATTCCTGAGGCTTCCTCTGGCTTTGCCTGTGTGCTCATGAATGCATTATCCCCTCCTCCCCAACAACACACACACAAAGATAACATATGGAGCTCCAAGTACATGTATGAAGAATCAAAAATCTAAATATAGCTTATATATTTGTTTATTTTTATTTATTTATTCAGGAAAAAGGCCTTTGTTTGGAAGTGAACAGCATTTGCAGATTGAAACATTGTGTGATGACAGTTGGATGGGCTCTCCATACATGATGGAGCCTGTGAAGACATTCCTAGACTATGAACAAATTTTGACATCTGAAAATAGGTTGTTGGTCATCTGGAATAGCTAATCTCTGAAATGCCTTTATTGAGTCTCTGCCTTTCTTCCTTCTATTAGTTTTAATCTCCCTAATTGGGAACTTATCAGGGATTCTCACGCTACCAGCATCATCTGTCTTCAGAAGTGGAAGATTCCCTCAGAAACACACCATCAGTTTACTGATTTTGTTTTTGGTGTAGTTGTCCTATAAATATTCCTATGCTTTGCTTTGCTTTCATAGCCTCTAAATTTTGTTATTGATTGAAAGACAGTGTTTTTTTTTTGAAAAGGAGTCTCATGTGTCCCAGGCTGGCCTCAAACTCTTTCTGCAGCCAAGACTGTCCTTTGAATCCTGATCCTCCTGTATCTACTCTCAAATGCATGGAGGAGTGCCAGCATGTGCTCCCATGTCCAGCAGTTGCAAAGATTTTCATGACCTCATCATTTGCATTGTTCATATAATCTCTTCCATTTTCTTAGAAACTTCTTAAAATTTCGAAGTCGTATTTTCTCATTTATTACACATTCTGAGCATGAGCTCTATCTATAAAGATTTTTTCCAGGAGTAATGCATATGCCATGTCTTCAACACCTCTGTACCACCAAGAAGGTAAAAACTCTGAATATAACTTAGGTAGTTATTTATGTGGGATTTCATGGTCTGGCTTCTGCCTGTGTCTGGAGTCTTTAGCTACCTCTCAACAACTGTAGTTCTCAGTATGTTCCAAATTACAATTAATGAACAAAAAGTAGACAGCTCAGAATGTTCCAGGTTTTAATTAACGGACAGAAACTGAGCAGCAACAGCTAGGATTCTCCCACCATTGTCAGGACCACAGAGATGTGCTTGCTTATGTTTAGAACTAATTAGATTCCTCTTTTTATAGAAGTCCTTGGAGACACACACACACACACACACACATACACACACACACAGCATTTTGAGTATCAGGAGTATCATTGTACTTGAGCTTCTATCATGCTTAAAAAACACTAACTAGCTTTCTCACAGTAATTTACTGCTGTCATTTACGCTCTGACATCAGGGATCCTTCTTGATAACCCTTTGATAGAAGGTATTCTAAAGTTAGTGCCAGGGATTATTTTATTTCAATGTGGTACGATATCCAAACACTGAAATGATTGACGTGAAGNAAGAACTTTACACTCACATGTCCCTGGTAACAGGAGTTGTGCTCTACATACAAAACCACACACACAAGCACCAGGGACGATCAGGAAACAGTGGGTGGGGTGGATGGTGGAGCACAGCCCAGAGCATCTATTAGGATTTTCATGGGAAGGAATGAGTGGGCGGGTGGATGTGTCCAGTAAGCTTAGGATTAGATACTTGGAGTCATTTTGGCAGGCTTTGGGCTATAACAGCTGTCCTTCATTGCCTAGTACCTGGTTGTGGGGTGGTTTGGGGCAAAGAGAGAATTAGTTTTCTGTGTGAGTGTTTGATAGAGGAAGTGGTCAGGAGTGTGGATAGTAAAAACCTAGATAATGTGGTTTTCGTATTAAGGCAGGGCAGTCACTGCTGTCTCTAGAGTGAGGGAAGGAGTCTTTCCAGGAACACAGCCTTGAATGTCAGAGCATCAGGCTATGACATCTGCAGGAAAATGGATACAAGTGGAGAGAATCATATTAAGTGAACTATTGCATTCTCTGTCTTGTGGATTCTAGACCTTATAGATACATAAAATCTTTTACGTATAGATGACATGAAAGTAGAAGCGAAACTGGTTAGAGGAATGAAGGGGACTGATGGGAGATGGGTAAGGAGGAGGGTCATGAGGCCCAGAGGGGAGTATGCTCAAAGTGCATTTTACTTGCATGAAAACGGCCTCATGTAACACTATATAAATTATGGTCAGGACAGCTGGTGGCTTGGTGCTGACCATCAGTCTCTCGTGGATGCTGTGTACACTTGTATCTGTCTCCCCATCCCCAACCCTAACCATCACAGAGTGTCATTTTGAGAAGATTACAGCATGGGTATTTCCCTCTGGATAGGGATAATTACACTTAATGTTCCTTCTTATCTCTAAATGTAAGGAGGCATTGCTGTGGAGACTGTATGTGAACAGGTGAATCAGGGCTGGTGTCATGTTCTGTCTGCAAATGGGGGAGGGAGTGATTTCCTCCAGGTGGTGAATACAGCATCTAAGGAAGCTTCAGCAGTGACAACACACACTATACTACACAGCTTTCCTAAAGAGAAGAGGCCTTAAGGTTGAGTAAAAGTCAATGGACCTAGCATCCAGCCACCTGCTCCATTCCAATCTTCTCTTCTATATAACAAGGGAGCATGAGGTTAACTACTTTCTGGAGCTGATCTCAGGGTTTTTCTCCTAGTGACTGTAAACTGTGGTTAGGCCAGGGTGTAGAGATAGCTCAGTTTAGGAACATGGGCTGCTTTCCCAGAGAACCTGGGTCCTGCTCCCAGCACATACATGGCTGCTCACAGCACTCTGTAATTCCAGTTCCAGAGGATCCTATGTCCTCTTCTGGCCTCTGTGGGCACTAGACATGCATATGGTTCACATACATACATGTAGACAAACACACACATGAGGTAAAAATAACTAAATAGAAATTAAAAAAAAATAAGAAAGAAAAGAATGGTTAGTCTGGAGCCAAGCACCAAAGGGTTAATAATCTTCTAGGAAGAGGGGACTGAACTGGGCTCTGGCAACTGGGCTGTGTCCCAAACATTCCACAGCGACATTTCCAGATGGCAACTTGGGTAATTCATGACATCCTCTGGGTGGCTTGATGTTAAGTGACTCCCGTGAGTCATAGAGCCTCTGGTCCCTCAGGCAGCTAATTAAGACACGCCCTGCCTCAAACTGCTTTTCCATCTGGGTTGGTTTTGGAGGAAAAAATAATGAAGAAATTACATTATGTCACAGGAAGGTTTCTTTTGCTTTGTAATTTCCAGTTGACATCTCCAGACAAAATAATTATTTATATATAAATATGGTGACCCCGTTGAATTTTGAAGAATTATATTGGGAAAATTTGAGACAACTCTTTTAGAGTCTCCCATTTATGACATTTTCACACACTTCTGCCATTCGAAGCTCTTGTTTGCTTTCTGCTGTCAGGGCCTGACTAACTCGCCCACTTGTCACTTACTTCCCCCTTGTGCTTCTCACTGTGCCCTTTTTCCTAATTAATCTGGTGTAGTCACCACTCCTGGAATGGGCCCCTTTTCTCTTCCTTTTTTTCCTTATTGATGGTTGAACCCAGGACTTCATGCCTCTAGGGAAACACTCTTATCATTGCACTATATTCTCAGTCTAGAACATTCTTGTCATTCTCTTCTATCATCTACAGTTTTGGAATCTATTNAAAAAAACCCTTCTTTCACACTTTGCAGACATCGCTGAATTATCTTTATCCTGCAGTTTTATTCCTTTTTTTGTTTGTGGGGCCCGAGTGCTGAATCCAGGACACCATGCATGTGAACAGCTCTACCATTGTGCTAAACCCACAGCCACTTATCTTTCTTCTGAGCTCTGGAAGGCCTGGCAGTCAATGTCCCTATGGCATCTCTTCATTTTTGTCAGTGTGTATCTCTCTACCTGCCCCTCTCAAATTGCACGTACATCTCCCTCCTATATCTTTGTACATTGCTTTGTGTTTCCCCACTTTCTTCCAAATATAGTTGCAAGTGCCTGGAGATAAGTAGCCAGCTGGAATAGTTCTTCTCTAACCTTCATGAAATATAGTCTGTCAGAGTGCCTAAAAAATATTAGCTCATTACATTTTATTTTTGGTGGGTGTATACTTCTTTTTAATTGTTCAAGAGTCAGAAAATTCACTGGATGGTGATGGCGGACGCCGTTACTCCCAACACTTGGGAGGCAGAGGCAGGCGGATCTCTGTGAGTTTGAGCACAGCTTGGTCTACAGAGAGAGTTTCAGGACAGGCTCCAAAGCTACACAGAGAAACCTATCTCAAAAAAGCCCCCCCAAACAAACAAAACATACCCCAAAACAAAAAAACAAACAAACAAAAACAAGAGTCAGAAAAATCATTTCACATCCACAAATATTTTTAAAGTTGTTTTCATTTTAGTATGTATACATGTGTATGTGTCTGTGGATGACTGTATATGTTGGGGGCAGGGTGCACATGCAAATTTGTGCATATATGTATGGAGACCAGAGATCAGTCTCAGGGGTTGCTCCTTAAGAGGTGCCCATCTTGTGTTTTGAGGTAGGTCTCTTGCTGGCCTGGAGCTCACTGACTTAGGTGGGTGGGCTGCCAGCAAGCCTGGGGATCCCCCGTTCTCCACCTCCTCAGCATTGAGATTACCAACACTCATCACCATGCCAGGTTTTCTTTACATGGCTTCTGGGGATGGGAGTCAGGTTCTCACCTTTATATGGCAAGTACTTTAATGACTAAGTCATTTTTCCAGCCCCGAGTTGGTTCTATGCTGAGATCTAGGGAATGGAAAGAGAAGAAAGAGAGATAAAGAGGGAAGAGGGAGAGAAGAAGGGAAGAAGAGGGAGAGGGACGGAGAAGTCACCATTGCTGCTGTTCCTGCTCATCGTGTATTTATGTATTTACCATGCAGTAGGAGCAGTCAAGATAGCAGCTGGAGGTGTTAACAGTTGCACGCACACACTCGATTCTGACAGAGTCTAGACCAGAGCTTCTGCAGAGAGAGGCAAAGTTATGGGGTGACTGCTAGGACTCCTGAGAAAACAGTAACAGCAGAAGCTGTAAAACTAAAATAGGTTTAACACTCTTCCAACCCGTCGCCTTGGGGCCATAAATCATGCCTCATGTTCTTGAAATAATGCTCTGGAACCCAGCTGTACCCGGAATCCTCGTTTCAGGCCTAAAGAACTGAAAATAAACTATTTTATCGGGCATCTTTGGATTTTTCACTTTTATTAAATTTCATTTATTTATTTGGTGTACGTGGGGGCACACGGGTGCCATGACATACATATGGAGGTCAGAGGAAAACTTGTAGGAGTCAGTTCTCTTTTTACAACATTTGAGTCTCAGGGATTGAACTTGGACCATCAGCCTTGGTGGCAAGCTCCTTTATCCACTAAGCCATCTCTCTAGCCCTGATTTTCATGTTTCATTTATTTACTTTTAAAGATGTACTTTCATTTGTGTGTGTGTGTGTGTGTGTGTGTGTGTGTGTGTGTGTGTGAGACATGTACGTAGGCGCTCTTGGTACCAGAAGAGATGTGTCAGATCCCTTGGACCTGGAGTTACAGGTGGTTGTAATCTGCCTTGTCCTGGGTTCTGGGAACCAAACTTGGGTTTTTGGAAGAGCTTTGAGTGCTCTTCACTGCTATGTCACATTTCTAACCCCAATTTTATTTTATTGCATTTTTTAGTCATTCAACATTTTTTTCTTTAGAATTTCATACGGTCTATTTTGGATTATATTCATTCTCCTTCCCCCAACTCCTTCCCTACCCACTCAACTTCCCTACTCACCCAACTTCCCTACCCACCCAACTTCCCTACCCACCCAAATACGTTTGTGGCATCCTCTTCCTCCTCTTCTTCTTCTTTTTCTTCTCCTCCTTCCCTCCTCTTCCTTCTCCTCCTTTCTCTAAACCCATCAAGTCAAATTTGTGCTGCCCATATACTCTTGGACATGTGACCTTCCACCACGGTGGACCTACCAGTGGTCACACCCTTAAAGAAAACTGACTCTCCCCCTCCAGGCTGCCATCACTTGTCAATAGCGTCTGAACATTTAAAACACAACACAATTATTTATCTCAAAAGCAAGAATCAATCAACATGATGTTATACTACTAAAGGAATAAACATTTTAATTATTTAAAAATGGTACTGGAGTAGAAGTATCTACCATAAGGAGATAAATTTTATTTAGAGAGCTATAAACTTGTTTCAGTTGTAAACTTAATAATCCCTTGTCCAAGGGCAAGCACCAGACTTTAAGCAAAAGAGTTATATAAAAAGTTGCTAAGATTTTTTTGGATAATGTGCAGCTGCAACAACAGTAAGGAACAGATTCAGTTCAGTATCCTGTCTTCAGAGTTGACAATTTACTGAAGGACCAGTGAGACTCATAGGTAACCTTGAGTCAGCAGCCAAGACCAGGTTATAGTTAGTATATTTGGGGGCGCGTTCTGTGTTTCCTTGGATATCTAACAAATGTCACCATGAAGGCTGTGTGCAGGAAGGATGTCTCTGGAATCCTTTAAGGAGAGGGCCAGGATTGGGAACTGGGGCTCTAAAGGTCATCTTGGGTTAATGACCTGGTCTTTACAAGGTAAATGACTTTGGCCTTCAATG
>LZPO01027517.1:23319-38882 GCA_001675575.1 Neotoma lepida | reverse complement strand
GAAGAAGTAGTCAGCAATTAAGTAAATGAATTAGTAAATGTGATCATTTTAGACGGCAGTGAGCTCTATGGTATAAGGATTGTATTTTATATTTTCTGAGACAAAAATCTTACTATGTNGCCCAGACTAGCTTTGAACTCATCATTCCTCAAATCCCAGCCTCTTGAGGGCTGATATTATAATTATTACTATCATGCCTGTCAAGAAGGGGTCCTTTGGGAAGAGAGCTCAGGGAATTAGCTTACAGGGGGCTATGATTAAATTGAGGCCTGAACCGTGAGACAATATGAAATCTTTGAGATATTAGATCAAATATATTTCCTCTTATTCTGATCCAAGAGAAAGAGTTTTAACCATAATAGATATTTGTGTTTAATTTTTGATCTGGGAAAGGTGCAAGCTGCTGAGTTCCTGTGGGAGTTTGAGATCTTGGGGTTTTCTCCTATAGAATCATGGAGATACCCTGGGTTGGGGTGTTGCCCTTTGATCTTGATGAAAATTGCTCTTGAATGGAATGAATGATTCAAGAATGGTGCTGAGTCTGGAATGCATTCTATCTGCATACCCAGGAGGCACATACAAATATTTTCTGGGGTTGTCATGGCTCTGAGAACCATGCTGGAGTTTGTCTTGGAGCTGGTAACACAGCTGTTTCTTGTGTTTTAGGCTTATCGGAGACAAAGTGTATCAGAGTGAAATTACAGAGAAAGAAAAGAAAAGCCGTGATAGGATAAAAGAAAAAAGAAACAAAACCACAGACGATAATGAGTAAGTATCAGTTAGTTAAGCAACTAGAATTCAATTAAAGAGTTCCATCCTTTACCTTCTTGTCTGTCTGTTCTCTTCTTTCAAATGTTTTTAATTTTAATCAAAATAATTAATATACCTGATTAAAAATGCAGCAGCAAGCACTTAAAATAATAAGAAAGGTTTAATGTGCCTATGCCTCACTCNTGCTTTCTAGAATATATATTTCTAAAAATTGTGTACAGTTGTCTTTATAGTTACCTCCTTAACTATGATTTTTCTTGATTTCTTGATAGAAACAAAATGTTATTTAGACTTTGCTGTGAAGGAAATTTATAATTCTTTATTTTTAAAGCCAAAATTTTATAATGTCATTGTCTTTCTCCATCAGTATACTACCCTAGGCTATCTCCACCATCTTCAATGATGGTATTCTTTCCCACTCTTCTCTCTGTCTCATTTTAATTGTTGTACCCATTGTTTCTTATATGTAATTCATTTTTGCAATGTCAGAATCATTAACATATACATTCTGGTCTGAAATGATAATTGCATTCTTTAAACAAACAAACAAACAAACTACCTATGCTTTTATGTGTGTGCTCACACACATTTATGGGTGAGTGGTGTATGCACGTGTGTGTGTGTGTGCACTCACCTGTGAGTGTGTGAAGGCCAGAGGATGACTTCAGGCATCCTCCTCTACCACTCTCCACTTTAGGATTTTTGAGNAAGGATTTCTCACTGAAGCTTGCTGTTTTGGCTAGAATGGCTGACCAGCAATCACTCAGGGAGACTCCTGTCTCCCCAATCCTATGCCAGGATTACAGGTGAACACGGCCTTACCTGGCTTTTCTATCCATTCTAGGGATCTGAATTCAAGTCCTTGTTTGTTCAGCAAGCACTTTGCNCCCTGAGCCATCTTTCCAGTCTCAACATTTCATTTGTAATGATGACTGATATTAACGGGTGCTGTCTAGTACACAAAGATTTGATTTCTCCCCCTATTAGATCAATTGGAAGGCTTCTTTTCCCTTCATAGAAAAGTCGTTTTAGTATCTAGACAAAAGGTTGTGCATTTGTAAATCTGATTTTGTTCATTCATAAAGGGACATTGTTTGGGGGAAACTAGTTCTCAAAAGTCACAGAACTTGGTGGTCAGACATGCCATCAGTGAGAATGGACGAGCTCATTCTGTGTGGAAGATCTGAGTCNGGTTCACTCTGATTCTGAAAAGCAAACCAAACTCAGAGTGCCAGATAAGGGATATTCAGACAAGGACAGACTGCTTCACATTTATCCTAACATAGTTCCCAAGGACACAGGACGGTAAGGCATTCCAGTCAAGGTGACATTGATGGCTTTACACACAATCCTTCTTGCTTTGAGCCTGTTCAAACAATTCCTCATTGAACTTTTACCTACCCTCTCTCCTTCCCCCTTCCCATAATCCTATGCTTCATCTCTTTGTTTGGTGAGATGCTGCACAGTGCCTCTGGATGCCATCTCCCTTGGTGCAGCAAGTTATTAAAAGCTCGCTTTGCTGAGCTACAGCTGTGTCCCGAGTTGTCTTTATCAGAATTGTTCAGGATGATGGCACTGGTTAATTTAGTTGGACCATAAGTCCTGGAGTTTCTAATTGCTTTTCTTTTTTTTTTTTAGGAGATAGAATTTAATTTTGTCACTGTTAACATCTACTAAGACACATAGTTTGTTTGAAATGATAACAAAATGAATAGCTATAACTGGTTTTCTGGATGCAATGACATCCAACCCACACCCTGGGTGCCTGGCCAGCATCAATTGTAAGACAGATGAAAGATGAGGGCAAATTCTGGTTTCATAAGCTGATAAAATACGGCTGGGTCCTGTCCATGCAATATACTGCTTTTGCTTTGTGGATCTACTGGAAAACATTTACTCTGGAATCTCCCTTTTGCTCCAAGTTGGTTTTGTTATTTCTTTGACTCCATATCTNCCTTCTCTTTTATGATTTTCACCTCTGTTGAAAGTAAATTCTGAAGTAACTTTCTCAGCATGGGTGNATGACAACCAAACTTTCTGAGACCTGGCTCAGTATTTTGGCTGAGTGTGGAATTTAAGATGAAAGTAACTTTCTTTCTGNACTTTGAGCTATTCTTCCAGTGTCTTGTGTAATCAATCTGGTTTTACTAATGATGGATTGAAGGTGATCTAATACCACTCCTTCCCCATGCTTCCTCCGTCACATGTTCTGAAGTTTTACTTTAATGGGTTTTGCTCTCCTTTCTTTTCCATTTGATCTGCCTAGTGTGGGGTGAAACTTTTCTGTCTCAGTATTTGTATCTCCAGTTCCGGGAGGGCGTGCAGTGAGCCATTCATATGTGGATTGGAATGGTCTCCTCTGTCTGGTCCCTTTTCTCATTCCTTTTCTGACGTATCCTACTGAATTCAGAACTTGTACTTGCACTGAGTTTTCTCCAGGTAGTTTGAATCTCTTCTTTCTTGCAGCTTCTTCCAGAATGTTCTGAGCTGTAGAATTCTTGTTTAAATGGATTCTTCCCCCAACACACACGTTTTCTTGGAATGTTCTTGAGTGTCTTAACCACTGTTGGTGTTCTGTCACCTTGAATCNGACAACCTGAACCCCAAGTCCTGAAAACATTTGCAGTGGTTGCNATTTTTATAACTTTCACAGTCATTTCTTTTATTTACTGATAAACACAATCACCAAGGTGCAAATATGTGATGTGTTATCAATTTTAGAGTTATGTAAGATGCCAGCATTTTCTTGGCCACACCTATAACGAGAGAACCCTATTCACATCTTGACCAAGCTCACTCTTCTAACTGCTCACCTCCGAACTGTACTCTTTATAGCATCTCCTTGGGTCTGTCTCAGGGAGAGTTAAGGGAGGTGGCCAGATATTTAATTCTCTCCTACTCAGTGTTCTTTGGCCCTTGGCAGGAGGCAAACAAACAAAGCTGGCAGAAGCAGGCGAAGGGAGGATTTATTTTGTCTCACAGTTTCAGAGGATCTTATCCATCATGGTGGGGAAGGCACANNCTGTCTGTGAAGTAGGAGTTTGTAGTGGGGCTCCCCACNTGGCAGGATCAGGAGCAGAGAGAGCTAACCAGGATTTGGGCCAGGTTATTATCCTTCACCGACCTTTCATTGATGACCTACTTCTCCAGCTAAGCTCAAAGGTTTCACAACTGCCCCATACAGTGTCATTGACTGGTGACCAAGTGCCCAACACAGGAGCCTGTGGGGGATGGGCACTTGAGATCAAACCACGACAGTGGCCTTCCTCTAGTATAGGTCTATACTTCTTCTAAAATTAAAATTAATTTTCATTTTTTCTTTATTATGATATTTGAATTGAATTTAGGGCTTCCTGCTCACTGGGCAAGCACTACCCTTGAGGAACACCCATAGCTCTCATTTCTCCTCTCCAAGGGCTCTCATCTGGCTTGGCCCAACAGTCTCTTTGGCAAGTATGGCGGGAACCAGGCTTTTCCTCCCCTGAGCTTATTTGTGGTTCATTTTTGCTTCCTAACAGGGAGAAGGGGACGGACACGTTCCAGGCTTCTTTAGTGATTCCCAGCAAGGACAAAGCGGCTTTCCTCCTCAGTTATGAAGAGCTTCTGCAGAGGAGGCTGGGGAAGTACGAACATACCATCAGCGTGCGCCCCCAGCAGCTGGTGGGGAGGCTCACTGTGGAGGTGAACATTCTGGAGAGGTCCGGCATCGCTTCCATGGAGGTGCTGCCTCTTCACAACAGCAGGAAGAAGGGCAGTGGGGTAGCAGAAGGTGAGTCATACCTGAGGGTGCTCAGACCCTACAGGATGCTCAAAGCTGGGGCTGGGATTTCATGAACTCTGTAAAGGAAATGGCGCCNCTTCCACAAAGGCTTCGCATGTTATAGAAATTGGAAGAAAGTCACCAAACAGAGACTAGGCTTTGTATAATTNGTTTTTAAAGATCCAGCTTCCATCAAGAGATGAATAAACGTTTAAGTTTTTTGACATTGTAACCCCACTCTCAGGAACTGATTGTAGGTAAAATTTCTAAAATACTGAGAATATTACATCCAGGAAGCTGATAGATTTATCAGACAAAACAGCCTTATCATTCTAAATGTTTAATGATATAGGAACAATTAGTAATGAGCAATGATCAAAAGTAATTCAGCATGTGATGGGGAAAAGGACAAAACACGTCAGCATGCATGATAATATGTTGAATATGTTGAACACAGTAGAAGACTAGAAAGTTATATAAAACAATGATTTCATCTTAAGAGCATAAGGTTTGGGTATGTTTTATAAAAATCCATCTTTTTTATGGTGAGTGGGCTAGAACCTAAGGCTTTGAAAATGTTAGTCAAGAGCTCTGCCATTGACTATTCTCTTAGCCCTGTCAATCTTCTTTTCAATATTCCACAATGCTATATTCTTTCCAAGATTACATAAAGAAAAATGTGTTTGGAGACAGCNTGGCGGTGCTCGCCTGTAATCCCAGATGCTTGGGAGGTTGAAGTAGGAGATGTGACGGAGTAAGATCAAGGTTAGACCGGACAACACAGTAAGACTTTACAGTGAAAGTCAGAGGATGGCTAGGACATAGCTCAGAGAAAGACTTTCCTAGTGTGAGCGAAGTCCAAGGCTCAAGACTCAGTACCGAAAGATAAATGTGTTCTGATCTATAGATGATATTAAACAGCCATTTTTAACTTAGTAGAAGCTCTAAATTCAGGATTTTCTTAAATTTTTTAAAAAACAGCATTTAACTTACTGAAGTAATTATGAAAGATTTTTTTTTCCAGAGCTGAGGACCGAACCCAGGGCCTTGTGCTTGCTAGGCAAGTGCTCTACCACTGAGCTAAATCCCCAACCCCAATTATGAAAGATTTAAGGTAGTATATATATATATATTAAATATGTATACCATATTTAATTATTAAAAACTGAAACCTATTACTATAGAAGCTTCCATATACATTATATATATTTATATATATTATATATTTATACATATTATATATTTTTTCTTTTACTGAGAATAGATTTTTTCCCCCATATAATATATCCTGACTATGGATTTTTCCTCCCTTATCTCCTTTCAGCTCCTCCCCACCTTTCTTCCCACCCAGATCCACTTCCTTTCTGTTTCTCATTAGAAAACAAAAAGGCTTCTATGGGATAATAATAAAATATAAGACAAAACNAAAACTAACACATTAGAATTGGATGAAACAAACAATCAGAAAGAAAAGAGCCCATGAAAAGGCACAAGAAACAGAGACTCACTCATTCTTACGTTCAGGAATCAAAGTNGTCTATTTTTAATCATTATCAATTCCAAATAATAATTTGTATTAAACTCTTACTTGTGTCTGTCTCTATGCTTGACACACAANTATAGCTGAATGTCAAATCCAATCAAATAGTAAGATAGCGGTATTCAAACATCACACCAGGGTTAGAGTGACAAAATTTCAGGTGCCTGTGACCTTGAGAACAGGGGACTANTAAATGNGACGTGAGCAGGCAAAAGTGCAGACTCTGAATTAAGTGCCCATGGCTGCTAGGAGCGTCCAGAGCAGGCACATCTTAACAACAAATCTGAACTTGACCCTTGCAAGCCACATCCGACTGTGAAAGCCAAATTGTTGTCAAGCTGTCTGACATTCAGAAATGGCAGGAAACGACCCTTCATCCTCATGTCCTGNGGGTGGTGGTTACACGGCTCGTAGATTTTTGTGCNGCTATTGGTATGAACTGGAAGGAAATTGTTGCCATGGTGTAAAACAGGGCTTCCACATCTGTGCAGCAGGGGCAGAGCCTGTCACAGGGTGACTCTGAAGCACTGCCCTACAGAAGCCTCTTGGTTCAGAGTAAGAGTTTAATAATTAATGCTTTTATTATTATCACTATTATGTTCCTTATATTTAGTCTTTCTCTCTAGACATCTTAAAATGTATTAAGGGCCTTCAGAGATATATCTGTCTCCAATCAACCTTTGTCTCTTTGTGGGATCTAATGTAATGTCTTTTAAATAGTACATACCATTAATACAGCATCTTCAAAAGCAAATACACACAAAGAATGGAGAATGCTTTCAAATTTAAGATCTCACTCATAGTAACTTCAGAGGGAACTTTTTCTGGCTTTAACTGTTTGAATAAGTATTATTCAGTGGGAGAAGGTTCCCAGAGGTGGTGGAGACTTGTAGCAGTGAAGTGTCTATGTCGTGTGCCGTCCATGAATACACAGGGTCAGTGCGTATATCCTTAGAATGAACTGAGATGCATGCTTGCCTAATTGTCAGAACCTCCATAGCTCTTCAGAGCTGGATACATGTTGCATGCCTCTGTGTGTGTGTATGTTTGGGCAGGGTCTGAGTTATGACTCTCAAGCAAATAGTTGCTTATTGTTTATAGTTGGAGCTTATTAGTTTCTCCAAGGAATGTTTCCAGGCCATTGATCTCTTCAGGCCTGTTTATTTTTAAGATTATTTTCCCAGCTCTTTGTAGCAAAGCAGATCCTCTGTCTTCCAGAGCATGGCAATTTCACAGGGGTGTCCTTTAGCCCCATCCAGGGGCAGACTTGTTCACTGACGTTCCCCATTGGCCTTTCCAGCTCAGCTGTTGTTCCTGGGAATGGTGAACCCAGCAGCAAGGAGCACAGGATGTTGTGGTTTTGTCTGGCCACCCTTGTGTGCTTCCAAAATAAATCCAGGGTAGAGATCACACTAGAGTCAGGCTTGCACCAGAACGTGAGTTGGAACTGAGAGAGCGTGGCCCAAGGCTGGGTGTTGATTGCTCAGATAGATCCATCTGTGATTAAGAAATCAGATGTCTGCAATTTGTCTAAATGAGTCTCTGCCCTATGGCTCCATTTCATCTTNTTAAAAATTGATTTATTTGTTTTAGATTAGAACATAAATCCATGTGTTCCGTCATGGCATCTTCATACACATGTGTCATTAGACTCCGCTCTCATTGTTCCTTTCTCCCTCTCTCCTCACTCACACCCCTCTCTCATTCTTGCTGGCTCCCTTCCCGCTCTCAAGCTAGTTTCCCTTTCTCTTTTTCTCTTTTTTCTCTACAAATATTCCATTACTCTCTGTATTTTCTGGCTCTGTTAGGATCTCTTTCTTCCTTCTCATGATTCCCTTTCCAGTTCCATGTCTTATACACATAAATACACGTACAAACATATATAGATACATATATGATTTTAAATCTAGAGTTTGCATATAAGAAATAATATGGAGATTGATCTTGCTGAATCTGGCTTATTTCATTTAATAGTATGATTTCTACTTGTGTTGGTCTTGAAGGATGCATCTTGCCTAAGCGCAATTTTGCCTAAGCGTTAGGTACTAACTAGACAGAGCATGTTGCCTATAGTGTCTCATTCAATCTTTATAACAACTTTATTAGTCCATATCTTTTCATGCTTGTTTTCATTGTGAAGAAGCAAGCCTTACAGATGTTGTCTGACAAAACTTTTCCTGGGATGTTGCAACACACACGTCTACTCATCCTAGATAGGGAACCCACAACAGACCAAAGTATGGATACCACCAAGGTCCAACTTGGTGAGCCAATGAGTTTTATTGGGGTTACTGTCTTAGGGTTTCTAAGTTGCTGTGAATAGACACTTTGACCACAGCAACTCTTATAAAGGAAAACATTTAACTGAGGTGGTGGCTTACAGTTTCAGAGGTTTAGTCCACTATCATCATTGCAGGGAGCATGGTGGCCTGCAGGCAGATATGGTGTTAGAGAAGGAGCTGCTACATGTTGATATGCAGGCAACAGGAAATAGACTGTTTCACTGGGTGTGGCTTGAGCATATATGAGACCTCAAAGCCCACCTCCACAGTGACACACTTCCTCCACAAGACCATACCTACTCCNACAAGGCCATACCTCCTAATGGTAATGGCCTTTTGGGGGTCATTTTCTTTCAAACCACCACAGTTATTTATAGGAATATGGGTGAGGGGTTACTTATGGGAGCAGAAATGACTCAAAGACAGCTGCATCACGGAAGCCTATAGTCATACTTTCTTTGGACTTCCAGCTCCCAAATAATGACATGGAGACTTTTTATTAATTATGAAAGCTTGGCCTTAGCTTAAGCTTGTTCCCAATTAGCCCTTATAATTTAAATTAACTTGTTTATTTTAATCTATGTTCTGCTATGTGACTTGTTACTTATCTTCCATATTGTATGTTTCACTTGCTCCACATCTTGCTGGTGAATTCTCCGCCTCTCAGATTCTTCCCAGAGTTCCTATCTCTGCCCAGAAGTCCTGCCTATCCTCTTCTGCCCAGCTATTGGCCATTCAGCTCTTTATTAAACCAATCAGAAAGTGCCTTGGCAGAGACATATTTTCACAGTGTACAAAAAATTATCCCATAACAGAAGCCCACTCCAGCATAGTTGACAGCTCACAAAAGCTGGGAAACCTGGATAATACTGCACAACCTATAGGCAGCTCAACAGGTTGGAGAGTGTCCTTTCCTGATGCCTCAATTTCCAGGCAGCTGGCTAGTTCCTGGTTCTTCCAGGTAGCTGGTCTGGTGGAAGAGTCTTCTTTTGGAACTCAGCCTGTTGGAGAGTCTTCGTTGCAGCTTGGCTCTGCTTACTCTGGCAAGGAGAGGCCTAATGAATCTGGTCAGTTTCAGGGACTTCCTGAAACTATTTGGACTTTTTTATTTTGGAATGGATGGAAAGGATGGAATGTTTTAATCTTGGAGGAAACTGTTATACAACACAGAAATATATAGTAGGTGGCATATTTAATTATTAATAGAAACAAACTCTAAGTATAGATCTGACCCAAAGTTCATACCGTTAACCATTGTACATACCACTTTTTCTTTAAATAGAAGATTATATGCTATGGGGAGTAGGAATTCAAATTTGAAGTGTCTTTCTAGTTAACTATACAAATATAAGGAAGAAGAATCAGAGAGATGGCCCAGCAGTTAAGTGTACTCACTGACTGCTCTTACAAAGGATCTGGGTTCAGTTCCCAGCACCCAAACTGGTTGATACTAAATACCTGAAACTCCAGTTCTGGGGATCCAGTGTCCTCTTGTGGCCACCGGAAGCACTGCACTGCACACCCACAGTGCACATACATAAATGTGGGTACACACACACACACACACACACACACACACACACACACACATAAAATGAAAGAAAGAAACGTAAGAAAGACTAAAAGCAGTATCTTTACCCTACCTCATTTGATGTGCCTGGTGGATCAGTACTGAACCCACATCCATTGAACTGTTTGATTCTGGTTCACTGCAGTGATTTTCAATGAACATTTTCTTTTGCAGCTAGGAGTACAGAAATTATAAAAAGAACAGCACAGTAAGTGAACCAGTAATAGCTGTCTGTTGTATATTATGCATAATTGTACATGCTCTACTTTTGTGCAACTAGTAGTGTGGTGTGTGTGTGCATCAGTGTAAGTNATGATTGACACTATATTTTTAGAATGATCAAAGACCACACCATCTCTAAATGATAGGGGTACTTCAGCTTTGTCATAATATTTACAGAACCACTGCCATATATGCACATGGTCTATCACGTGCCTCATTATTATTATCCAGCACATGCCAGTGTTTAAAGTGAAGCCTTTTCTGGGACATAGCTAGCTGGCATGAATGCTCTTCCAGATGTGCACTGAGGCCCATATTTCAAGTATGTATTGGTTCTCTATTCCATTCTCTCTGTGTGATGATAAATCGTTGTTCTAAACTNGACTGGGTTTAGAATCACTCTGAAAACAGCTTCTGTGTTTCTCTATAAGGATGTTTCCAGAAAAAGTTGAACTGAGTAGGGAAGATACACTCTGAAGGTGGGTAGTACTATCTTGTAGGCTGCGGTCCAAAACTGAATGAAAAAGAGAAAGTCTGAGCACCAGCATTCATCTCCTTCTGCTTCCTGAATCTGGATAATGACTTTTCTATTGCTGTGAAGAGACTCCATGACCAAGGCAACTTATAAAAGAAAATATTTATTGGGACTCACAGTTCCGGAGGGTTAGAGTCCATGATCAGCATGGCGGGGAGCATGGCCGCAGACAGGCAGGCATAGTGCTGGAGTAATAGCTAAGAGCTTACATCCCAATCCACAAATTAGAGGCAGGAAAGAGAACCTACCTGGGATGGCTTTTGAAACCTCAAAGCCACCCCTAATGACACACCTCTTTCAACAAGGCTAACCTTCTCATCNTTCCCAAATAGTCCAAGCATTCAAATACAGAAGCCTATGGGGGACATTCTACGTCCACCACAGTGACCAACCACTTCATTCTCCTGATTCCCTGGCTCCCCAGCCATGATGGACTGTACCCTCAAACTGTGAGAGAAAAGAAAAGCTNCTCCTGAGTTGCTTTCACAAAGTGTTTTGTTACAGAAATGAGAGCAGTAACTAACACAGCATGCTTACACTTTGATCTCATAAATAGCCTTCTCTTCAGCTCACAGCGCTTTACCTACTGCCTTTAGCAGGGTTCCTTCCCAGCCAGCTTTCTTCTTTTTTTCTACTTCATTTGTTTGTTTCCTTGAGATAGGATCTCACTGAGAGCCAAGNTTGACTTCAAACTCATGATCTTCATTCACCAACCTCCATGTTGTTGGGTTTACAGGTGTGCACCACCATGTCCAGCTTATGTTTTGCATTGTGGTTTAATTTCATGCTATAAAAATTACTTCCCTTAAGGATACAATTCATTGCATTGTAATGTTTGCAGAGTTGTGCAACCATCACCACAATCTAATTTTAGAATACTCGTGCCACTTCCCAGACATCCATACCTATATGCAGTCACCCTGTTACCACCCNAGCCTCAGGCACCCACTAGTCTCTCTCTGTCCTCTAGATATCTGGCAGATATCTTCAAAACTATACTGTCATTCTCATGCTTAGCAAAGGCTGGGTGTCACTACTTTGGGCTTCCCCTGNAGAATTTAGGGACATCAACCATGTCAGGATTTTGACTGATAGAAGTAGCTTTTAAATGAAGCACATTGTTCTTAGATTTCACGGGACCCTCACTGGGATTTCACAGGACCCTCACAATACTCTTGACTTTAGATCTTTAAAAAAAAAAACCTGTGTATTCACAATTTCATGAGTGTATACTCTACTCTCACAATATCCCTTCCTTCTCCCATTCCTCATCCTGATGAATCCTTTTCCCCTAACCTGCCTTTAGATCTTTGTTAAAATATATGTTGTTCACCTTTTCACCAATAAGCTTTTTACTATCGGATTCAGGTCAACTCAAAATTGCTTACATACCCCCGTAGAAATGGCCTCTTGCCACCCCAACTTTGACTCAGCATCACAGGCATTAGAGATGGAAAGCAAAGGATCTGAGCTGTTAGGGTTTGCTCTGAGACTGAGCTTAGTTGTCTCAACCCCTTCCCCCCCCAAACTTTCTATATTGTTTTCAATAATCCCCCAGACTGGGTAGCTTCATTAGAACGAAGAACCACTAAATTACAGCTTCATTCCCCTTTGCATTGGATTCGAAGCTTTTGACAGCTCTATTTGAGAAGCAGGTAGTGACCATAGACTCACTCTGGTGCAAGATCTAGGATCTCTGACTTGAGACCAGTACAGTGTCCTGTGTTCAGGAGGGCTGAATCAAACCTATCCTTAAACTTTTATGTATGTTTTCCTTTAGTGCCTTCACAACTGACTTCATCCTTGGCTCTCAGGGCTCTTGAGATTACATTTTCAGTCCCCTGTGGTAGTGCCTGGCATGGAATGGATGCTCATGAAGTTGTGTTCAATGAATTAAGGAAGAAATAACTTTGTAACAAAGAGCTGTTAAGTTTTCAACAGTTTACTGCTTTAGTTTTGCTAGGTCTTGGGTCTATCTCTCCTTTTCTTATGATGGAGGGATTAGAGGGCAGATGTAATAATTACCCATTTTGGTTCTAGAAGACATTAGTTCAAAAAAATTCTAGATTAACTCTCCTTTGGCTAGGGCTGCTGGGTGAAATTTTGATGCCCATTTACATTTTATTTGTGAGTAAACCACAGACGTTGCCGTGCAACATTCTGGGCGTACCAAAAGTTGATGATTTGTCTAAAATTGAAGTGGAAGCGGACATCCTGTATTTTGATTTTCTAAATCCGGCAAGTGTCCGTTACTAAAGGGCTGCATTGTGACTCACCACAAAGCCCCCACTTCTACATTCTTCCCTGGATCCGGCTGTCTTTCAGCAGCTGGAAGGGCAGGACCTTGTTTGGCCTTGGTGAAATCTCTGAATTTTTGCCAGGAAAACAAGCAATTGTTATGTGAAGTTTTTCAGTGTTGTTTAGCTCAGAAGTGACTCAGGTGTGAATCATTGGGCTTCAGAGTTGGTTTTGTTTTCCTTCTTCAGNCTGGCATGGAAGCTGGTGTCACCTTCNTTGTTCTAACTGTAGTTCGCTTGAGGCCATCTGTGGAGAGCATACTTAGATATGAGTGTGTCACCAAAGCCCAGCCTTCTCTCTTTAGTCAGATAGTGGGATCACCCCGTTCTTCCTGTAGGACCTCACTCTTTGGTTCTTTGTTTTTTTAATTCTCCTATTGTGTGAAATGGATGTCATTGCGTGAATGAAACCATCAGTCACAGCTGTGGCTAAAGTCAGAGAGTTATCTATGTCTGCCCACATACTTCTATGATCCGTATCTTCAGTTCTCATGGAAGGCTGCTTTGTCTACCTGCTCAGCCACCTTCCTGTTAAGTGTTCAACATGTATGAGATTTCTTCACATTCAAATATAGAAAACTGAGAGTCAGTAATATATTATTTGTGGGAGGAAGAAACTTAAAGAAGTAGTCTAGAAAGCAAACTTGTTAAAAAGTTGGAGCAAACACCCCTTAACTATATAAAAAAGACCTCTTGAATTCTAAAATGTAAATTTTCATTATTCTTCTATGCTGTGTGATGCTACAATGCTTATATAATGCTTTCTCCAGAAAGAAAAAACCCACACCAACTGTATTAGTTACTTTTCTCTAGTTGCTCAGACCAATCAAGAAGCAGCATAAGGATGAAGGGCTTGTTCTGGCTTCTGGTTCAAGGGGCTCCAGTCATTGTGTGGGGCAGTCCCGGAGACAGGAGGGTGAAGCGGCTGATCACATTGTGTTTTTAGTCAGAAGCAGAGAGCAGATCTCAGTTCACTTCATCCTTTGCATTCAGTCTAAGAGTCCAGCTTGTGGAATGGTACCTCCCACATTCAGGATGGGTCTTCTNACCTCTGTTAGCTCACTATAGATGAGTCCTCACAGACATGCCCAGAAGTTTGTCTCCTAGGTGACTCTAGAGCCAGTGAGGCTAAAAATCACTAGTAATCATCACATCAAACAGGTGAGAAGAATCCTTTCCGATAAGAAAACTGTATTTAATGAGAGTTTTGTAAAAAGTAACCAATTTCTTCTCATTGCCTCTGCTTTATTTTTATTTCAATACTCAGCTGATTTGCATGACCTTTGTCTTTATTGAGAGCATCAAACTGTCAATGCCCAGCAAGTCCCAGTATTTTTGACTGCCGGAAATTTAACAGAGTAGTCCAGGTGATGAATTTTTATAAACAAACCCAGACCATCTAACCCCTTTTCAGGGGAAATGAGCAGGCAGTGTTTGTTTGGAAATCCTTTTGTAAAAGGCCCAGGTATTGGCAGCTTTGGGATTGACAGTAGCCAAACCCAAAGCCCACAGGAAACAGAATGCAGGAAATCCCTCTGCTCACCAGCTCTTGGAGCTGTAGCTTCCAGCCAGTGTCCTTGAGCATGGTATGGTATGTTGGCTCCTATGTATTTTCACCTTTAGACAATTTACCTAGTAATTGGCATCCTTCCCCTAGCACTTGTGGCTGTCTAAAAGAGTATCTGTTCATGACTAGCATCTGTGGTTTAGCACAAAGCCAAGATTGTGAGTTTGTGTCCTCTGAACCTTGCTTTCTCTCTCTATAAAACAATATATAATATATACACCAACTGAATGTGTGTTTTGTCTTTAAAAGATAGAGGATGAAAGTGTAAAGGAGCGGGAGGTTTGAGCTGGAACAGGGACACAGAGAGAGAACAAGGAAGGAGATAACATGATAAATGGGGAAATCAGAGGAAGAGGGAGAAACAGAGTGGTAGGGAAGTCCCAGAGAGTCCACAGGGATAAACCCACCTTAGACCACTGGAAATAATTGATAGGGTGCCTGAACTGGCCTGATCCAGTGATCACAGGGATGAATACCCTAACTGCCACCATGGAGCCCTCATCCAGTGACTGATGGAGACAAATGTGGGCACCGGGCAGATCTCCAGGAGTCCAATCGATGAGAGACAGGGGGCCCTCTATGAGCAAAGGACTAAGAGATCATGATGGAAGGGTGTGCAGAAATGGCCAGCCAAANTAGTGGAGACGCATGAACTATGGACCCATGCCTGAGAAGCCCCCATGGGCCCTCATCCAGAGACAGATGGAAGCAGATGCAGAGATTCACGGCCGTGCACCAGGCAGAGCTCCAGGAATTCAACTGATGGGAGAGAGGAGAGGTTTTATGAACAAGNGACATTGAGATCATGAAGCCAGCCAAGCTGGTGGAAATGCATNAACTGTGGACCAATAAGTGTGGAGCCCCCCATGGTGCTGAACTGGGCCCTCTGGAGGCTTCAGACAGTTGTTTGGCTTGAAGTGTCTGAGGGCCCCTAGGCGGTGGGATCGGGATCCATCCCTGGTGCAGGGGCTGACTTTTTGGAGCCCAGTGCCTGTGGTGGAACACCTGGCGCAGTCTTG
>LZPO01027516.1:197031-210435 GCA_001675575.1 Neotoma lepida | reverse complement strand
AAATATTTAAATTTAATTATCTTTTAAAATTGGAATAGATTTTTTTATTCTGATTATGATTTTCTCTTCCCAGCCCCTCCCAGATCTTCCCCAGCCACCCAAATATATACCTTTTCCTTTGCGCTCTCCTTAGGATACAAACAGGCACCTAAAAAGAAAAAAATAACACAATAAGATAAAATACAAACAAACCAGAATAGGAGAAAACAAACAAATAAGCCAAACAAAAAGAAAAGAACCAAAGGAAGAGCACAAGAAACACATACAGACGCTGATGCATGCACACTCGCACACACAGGAAACCCATGAAAACAAAATTGGAAACCATAATATATAAGCAAAAGATTGGTGAGGGAAAAAATGCCCAGTCAAAGAATTATGAGACAAAAACTATTGAGTTTGTTTTGTGTTTACTGCTGAGCATGGGGCTAAATTTAGTTATCATTAATGACAAAGCTATTTTGATTTTTTCAAAGTTTTAAAAATAGAACAAAAGGTACTACAGAAAATTCTTCATTGTCAGAGTGACTCTATCAGTCAAACTCATTGTATACGATCCTCTCATCCTATGCTGTGTGGACAATTACTCCAATACATTTCCTGGCTTCAACCAGTATACATTTAAGAGGTATCCTAGAAAAGTGAGGCTGGTCACTGGGTATGGAATGTATGTAAACATTAGATCATTCATTTTTCTGTCTCACAAATTCTTAAATTTAGTTAAAAACAAGTCACCAGTAGTTGTATTTTACTAGTATTTTTTTTCTACTGAATTTTTTCCATTCCCTGATCTTAAATTTTGTACATTAAAGCACTTGTACATTAAAGGTCCAGTTTTCACCCTTTGTATTTATGAGCAAATGTCTTCTGCATTCTTGTTTCTCTGACGTATCAGCCACAATGAACAAATAAATCAATAAATAAAGCATCTACACAAAAAACCCCTCTCAGTTTTAAAGAACTGTTCGTTTTCTCTCCTCAGGTAAGAATATTACATACTATTTTACAGAATTCTTAAAAACTATTTATTCACAACTAAAAAAAGAAAATTATCACATGCTATCCTACAAAGATAACGTAACACTTAGATTGGACGGTTTTCTAGATCTCAAATGAGATTATAAAGTAATTTATGTATGTTGTTACTCCCACCTTCCAATTCATTTCATGCTACAGCTATACTACCACACTGTGCCTTCCTGGTCACTCAGTTCTTCATCTCATGGCTTGTAGTCCCTATTTTAACAGTGCTGAATAGTTGGATATTATTTATTTCCTTTTAAAATTTTGGATGATAGTACAAAACAGTCTTAATTTATGTATTTTTGTGATCATTTTGTTGGAATAAATTCCTAGATGTTGNAATTCCCTGGATCCAAGAGATAACCAAACTTTAAGACATTTCTCATAAGTTGCTGTCTAAAAAATTGTACCAATTTACATTTCGACTCAACTAGCATGAGGAGGTTTGTCCTATTCTCATCTGTACTCTGGGCATTAACATCTGGCCAAAGTTCCTTTTACACATATACTTTTAATATTGGGTATAAGACTTAGAATCATCCTCCCCACCTGAACTATAAACTCTAGGAATGGGCTTAGATATCAGCCAGTAGCTCCTACAATGCCTAGAACAGAATATACACTCACCACATAATTATCAGGATGAATACTGGGGGAAATAGACGAAATCAACTGTCAAATTCTGTTGAGTTACTGACAAACTCTAAACCTTTCAGACTACTGAATCTTTAAAACTAAGAGTCAACTCCTTGGCTATAAATCCTGTACACTGTTAGGTGGTGATAGGTCACTGTCACCACAGCTCAGCTTTTTAGGGAAAATTGGAGCTGATTAACAAGCATTGTCTGTGTTATCACTCTCTCTTCTTCCCATGACACTTAAACAAATCCATACTCAGATGAGAACTATTGGGTTTTGTTTTTACTTCAAACAATGACTCTGGAAAGTTGTGTGTTGCGGCCAGGCACACTTTCTCTGGTCCATGCGCAAAGTCCAGCAGAGATGTGCTTAGCATCCAGAGGAAGTCCACTCACCTACTCTGCCGACAGTGACTGCACTTTGAATTTTTCACCATTACGGCAACACAGAAAGGTGCCCACACAATCATTTCTGGCTTTTTGTTTCAGTCTAGCATTCAAAAACTCACGGCACNATATTACAAACCAGGCTAATTTATGCAAGTTGGTTTTGAGCAGCTGTAGGCTTCATGGGCATCCTCTGAGCACCTGCATCTTGGTATTCTTCCAGAGATGAGATATATTACATGTATTTTTGACTTATGATATTTTCCTTTTGTAATGGCTTTTAAGGAGGTAACCTCACCACGGATTAACAAGCATCTTGTAAAACNAGTCTGTTAGTCTGCAATATCATGGCCTCTCTCTCTATTTTCTTCTTGCTCTTATCTCATCCACTTTTGCCACAGTTTCTTTTCCCATTGGTAAGATAAAATGTCCTAACAAAGCACCTTCAGGAAGGTGGAGTTTATTTTTAGCTCTTACTTCAAGGTACAGGTCACCATGGCAGGGAAGCTGGGGCAGTGGGGGCAGCAAGCATTGCATCTGTAGTTAGGAGACAGCAATTGAATTCAGGCCGCTGCCACCTCCCTTTCTACACGTGGGGTCAGTCCAGAGTCCACTGCCTGAGGAATGGTTCTGCCCAAATTAAGACGAATCTTCCTGTGTCAGCTAAGTAATGAAGATAATCTCCTGAGGGCATCCTCAGAGACCCTTGTCTCAGGCAATTCTAGATTCTGTCAAGTTTATGATTAACCCTAACCATCACAATNTGTGCTCTGGACCTTTGCCAGTAAGTCCAAGGCCCTCCAAGTTCACATTGGTCTGGGTTTAGACTCTGTGGGGAAGAGATAAGAGGAAAGAGACCAAGACCCAGGAAGAAGCCTCTCTCTCTAGACAGTGAGGAGCAGACATCTGGGGATGACCTGAGCCTGAGCATGGAATTGGTTTGTAAGAAGAGTATATAAGTGCTTTCTAATGAAGAAGCATGAAATTGTTGCACTTTGATAGAGGCTCATATACAGTAGTGTAGGTTACCATGGCACACCCTCACCAATGCAGCCTCCATATTTGCTGGGATGTCCTGGCCACTCTACTATGTATCTCACACTCCTACACAGTTTGCCATAACCCTACTGAAGAGCTGTGAGGACTGGCCTCCNAGGAGTCTTGAGTATGAGGAACCAGGTCAGANCNTGAACACCAATTAAGTAGANGTTTAACTAGCAAGCCAGGGTGGTCACAACNGTGANTCAAATAATTTCTTAGGAAGAGAAANAGCTCCCTGATGGTGAGTCAGACCAGAAGGGTAAACAAGATAAAATGTGCTAANNCCCCCTCCTTTCAGCACAGATCACTTTGCCCCTGTCAGTGGAATGTTAACAACNAATATCTATCCCCTAGGCGCCCAGGGAGGCACCTTTGTAGCAACAAACACTGGCAGCTCCTGTNCCCACTCTGGCAGACTCGCTGGTCTTTCTCATTTGCACTAGCTCTGTTTTAATTCCCCTCCCTTAATGAAGAGTTGGAGATACGTGCATTCCTAGCAGTGGAGAGANGAGTAGAGGTCTCTTTGNAGAAGAAAATCTGTGTCCTCCTCCCTCTTTCCCTACGGCTTCTGTGAATAAGGGCAATTGTATTCTGCAAAGTTGATTAGAAAAGAAAGCACACCAACTCTTCATCAGCTGCACATACTCTTCAATCATGCCTGACACAAGCTCTTTGGGAAGGACTGTGCCAACCATCCAAATGGACGACCGTGCAGAGGTGGTATGAACTGGTGGCACCAAGACCTGCATCAGAGGTACTCTGAGAAAGCAAGGACACAAGAACATCTTACCAGCCGGTACTAGCAAAAAGCCATTGTGCACACACTTGGTAGTGGTAGGCTGTATGGGTGGATTGCAGATCTGGGCAGTTCTTAGAAGCAGCAGCCCCTGCCTCCCATGGGTGCCCTGTTTAATGAGTGTGCACTTGTCAGTAGGCACTGAGTCAGTAACTGCTGTTTTTAGTATTTAAATTTGCTGCATTTATTCATGAATAATTTGATTCAAATAAAGCAGTACCCTCATTTACAGAATGACCTTGTCAACACCAGTGTGGGATTCATCATAGACAACTGTGGGTTGTGACAAGTGTCCACTTTCTCTCTTGGGCTTCACTCTCCCTCTTGGCTACCTTCCTTCTTGCATCTCTATGTCTTTGTCTTTTTCTCTTGTGTTTTATTAATCATCATACAGGACCTTGTGTCATCTTTGGAGACAGCTAAAGAGGCATGAGTTTAAAAATGTAAAATACATGTCAGAGCTTCCTGCCTCTTAGTTTTGCCAACAGAAGAATACAACTGTGTGTGTCTGAGCTTAACTACAATTATGGCAATTCCAGGCACCCACTGAGCAAGGATCAGGAAAGCTGTAATTGTGGAGATTTATTAGTGGCTGCTGAAAAGCTTAAGCAAGGGCAGTGCCTTAGTAAGGGTTTCTATTGCTGTGATGAAACACTATGACCAAACACAAGTTGGGAGGAAAGGATTTATTTAGTTTATACTAAATAAATCACTGTTTGTGATGGCCACTCTTGGTTGTCAACTTGACTACAGCTGAAATTAACTAAAACACAACCTCACAACCTGTGAGGGATTTTTTTGTAATTAAATCATTTTAAGTGGAAAGACCCACTTTCCATCTAGATCTTTTGAGATGGGAAGATACACCTTAATCCAGGCCTTTTGAGGTGACAAGTGAGAAGTATTTTTGAATCTTCAGTAGTGTACTCAAAATCCAAATCCAATAGTAAACCAAATCGAGCTAAATTAAAAGGCAAAGGACCAGGTTTAATCTGAGCAAAGCACTCCCAGTTGATCTCGGGAGAAGGCAGAAGGAGAAATCACATGGCAGGTCTATGGACTGGAGCTTACATACCCTGTAGGCAGGGTCTTGAGCAGCTCCAGGGGAGGAGCTGCCGCTTGGCAGGCCTTCTGAGGGGCAGGGTTTTGGGAGGAAGGTGCTGAGGCAGAGCTTCCAACAGAACAGGAAGATCCGCCATTAACCAGGCCACACCTTCTGGTGGCAGCCTAGATAGAGGATGGCTTGCTCTCTTTGCCTGCTTGTCCTCACTGTCGTTGGCAGATTCATTCCTTCAATGGCATTAGAACCTACTTCTTCAGGATTCTGGCATGTACTAAAGGCCAGCTTAGACATCCAGCCTCATGGACTGAACAACTACTGGGTTCTTGGACTTTTCATTGGTAGGCAGCCATTGTAGTAGCTGGACCACAACCTGTAAGCCATGCTAATCATTCCCTTTCTATATATAGATTTATTCTCTCAATTCTGTTCCTCTAGAGGACCCTGAATAATATACTGTTCATCATTGAAGGAAGTCAGAACAGGAACTCAAACAAGGCAGGAAACTGGAAGCAGGGGAAGATACAGAGGCTATGGAGGGGTGCTGCTTACTGGCTCTCTTGTCATGGCTTGCTCAGTCTGTTTTCTTATAGAACCCAGGACCACCAGTCCAAAGATGGCACCACCCACAATGGGCTGAGCCCTCCCCCATCAATCACTAATTAAGAAAATACCCTACAGCAGTGGTTCTCAACCTGTGTGTTGTGACCCCTTTGGGGATTGAATGACCTTTTCACAGGGGTCACATATTAGTTATCCTGCATATCAGATATTTACATTATGATTCATAACAGTAGCAAAATTACAGTTATGATGCAGCAATGAAAATAATCTTATGGTTGGGGTCAGCACAACATACGGAACTGTATTAAAGGGTTGCAGCATTAGGAAGGTTGAGAAACACTGCCCTCCAGGCTTGCCTATAGCATGATCTTATGAAGGGATTTTCTCAGTCTAGGCTCCTTCTTCTCTGATGACTCTAGCTTGTGTTAAGTTAACATAAAACGAGGCAGTGTAGGCAGCCAGTACAACAACTCTATTATCTACTGAAGCTCATGACTGGCCCCTGGTGTGTCTTAGCAATTGAAACCAAAAAGGAATTCTTTGTCATGGCAGACTTTTTAAAATTAGTGGCTGTCACTCAGAGTTGTAGCCTTTAAAAAAATATTAGAGATCTTTTTAAAAAATGCAGAAGCAGAAAATACGTTTGAATTCCTATTAGGCATCTATATTCCACAGAAAATGAGATGCGAGCCAACTACCCTTAGACACACAGGGCTCTAATCTCAGAGCCTGAGCTAACTGCAAATGTCAGCTGTGACTTTCCAAGCCATGTGAGCTGTGAGGTTGCTGGTATTGGCTATGCAGAAGACAAAACAGAAAGAAAACAGAGTGACAGATCAAGGCAGAGAGATGACTGCCCTGAGTCTTCTCATCTGGGAAGACCCCAGGTTGATTCAGAAGCCAAGCAGGGGACCTCTGCTAGGTGTCTAGAATAGGTTCATTTTCTCTGTCAGTTAAACAATTACAAGGTAGGAAAATTCTCGAGAGCAAACAGAATCAGCAGATGAAGAAAGGTGTTTGTGGGGGCAAGGAGAGGGCACATGCAGTAGACACACAGAGAAAAAGATCTGCAAAGTAGAGGGGAGCTGAGGGGGGGACTCAGGAAGCTGAAAATTCCAGTCTCTTCTCCGGGACTGAGGTGTTTAAAGCCTCTGAAGGGCTTTCCTCTCCTAATCTAGGGTCGGTCAGTTTGAAGAAAGACAGGAATGGTTGATTGGCCCAGAGCTATTGTGGGACATGTCTTGAGCAGGCCTTGAACTTGTTGGGCCAGTCCATCAGCAGGGCCCTGATAGAAAGGAAAGCCTACAAGTCCTTTGTTTTAAGCTGCCAGACTTGTGTTTCAAGTCAGGAGAGTGAGGAAGAAGCTAGCCATTTTGGAAATTTGCCTCCTTCATCACCTAGCTGTGGTGGTTTGAAAGAAAATGGCTCCCAAGGAGAGTGGTACTGTTAGAAGGTGTGGTCTTGTTGGAGGAAGTGTGTCACTGTNGGGGCGGACTTTGAGGTAGTTTTCTCAAGCTTCACCCAGTGTGACAGTCAGTTGACTTCCTGTTGCCTCTGAGCCAAGATGTAGGACTCTCAGCTCCAGCACTATGTCTGCCTGCATGCCTCCATGCTCCCTGCCATGATGATAATAGACTAAACCTCTGAAACTGTAAACAAGCTCCCTCAATTAAATGGGTTTTTTTTGTTGTTTTTTTTGTTTTTTGGGGTTTTTTTGTAAGAGTTACCATGGTCATGGTGTCTTTACACAGCAATAGAAAATCCTAACTAAGACATTAGCCATGGCCCCACTCCCTATCTCTCTTTAGTACCAGGGAGTCTAACTCCCAATCTCTCATAAGTATGTTTATTAGCATACAATAAATACTACTGGGAATTGTGGCTACTGGGTACTACACCAGATTGAGGCTTAGCAACCTCCGGCCTTAATTCCCTTCTCTAGGATGTATAACCATTCAAGATTAAGTTCAATGTTTTTCTAAAAGATGCAGAATCATTCCCTGTTTGAAAGAGCTCATGTATTAATCTTACAAATATTTTATAAGCAAGTGGTGTGGCATGTGAATGCTTGCAAGAAATGGTCACAGAGCCATGGCTTACGTGAAAGGGCTAACGCCACTGTGCTTGCTCTGGTCTTGGGTGTCAGTGTCTCTTGCAAGCCAAGGCACAGCCCAGCAAGGCCCCCATCCTCCTCCCCTCCAACCCAGCAGCCAGCCTATGATGAGCTAAACACAACATTGTGACTTCCCTCGCTCTGCTTCCTGGGAAATGGTGTGACATGATAAGAGGAATTAATGGGTTTGTAGAAGCAGTCAAGTGTGAGTCTGAATTCCAGCACTGAGACCCAGTTTTATGTGGGTTCTGGAGATCCAACTTAGGTCCTCATGTTTTTGACATAAGTACTTCACCTACTGGCCCATTTCCCTCATGCCCTCTGTGTGTAATATGGGTTTTCCAGATCTTCTGTAGACAAGACTCTCCTATGTGAATACTATCAAGCCTCTACCCTTTCTCTCCCCCTCTCCAAGCAAGGCCTTTGTTGTGGTGATATGTTGTGTATCCTAATAAAATTTGCCTGAAGATCAGAGGACAGAACAAGCCACTAGATTAAACATAGAGGCCAGGCAGTGGTGGCACACACCTTTAATCCTAGCACTCGGGAGGCAGAGATCCTTCTGGATCTCTGTGAGTTCAAAGCCACCCTGGACTACATGAGATTTGAAATCAGTCTAGGAGACTAGGAGCTAGGAGCCAAGCAGAGGTGGCCCACACCTTTAATCCCAGTGCTTGGGAATCATATGCCTTTAATCCCAGCACTTGAGATCTCACACCTTGAATCCCAGNATTTGGGAAGCACACACACCATTAATCCCAGCACTAGGAAGGAAATGATGGCTGAGTGGAGAAAGGTATATAAGGCATGAGGAGACAGGAACTAAGTCTTCCTTCAGCCAGAAGCCTCTATCAGCTAGAGAGCTTTTTCAGGCCGAGGAGTCCTAGATGTAAGACTTGGCAGTGGCTTGTTCCTTTGTCTCTCTGATCTTTCAGCATTTACCCAATATCTAGCTCTGGGTTGTTTTTTTTTGTTGTTGTTGTTAAAAGACCTTTAGAAATTTGAGTAACACTTTGTCAATTTAAAGAGCAGCCAGGAGGCAACTTTCCTGTTGACTCCCAGACTCGTGGGCTTTCTCTGCCACCAAAAGCTCCCAGTCTACCTAGTAGACCCTTGATAGAAGTGACTGTTAGGCATCTCTCTCACACATCCCCCAGGTGGCACACTAACTACAGTATCAAGTTCCCTGGTGACATTAGGCCTGGGGGAACCTTAGCATAAAATCACCAAGAAAGAAGATGGCTGGAGTGTGGACTTTCCTGGACAGCCAGGCAGGAAGAGTGTCGGTGCCTAGACGTCCCTTTCCTCTCCATTCTAATGAACCTGTCCCTATATCCAGGCCACTCACGGGCCATTGCTATATTGAGCTAACCCTTCTGCTACTTCTTCACTGTNTATCCTCCATAGAAGGATATTCTGCACCACCAATTTCCTTTTATTTTTCTGTGTCTGTGTGCACACATGCTCACGTGTGTAAGATCAAGCTTGAGGGTTATTCCTTGGGAGATGTCACCCTTGTTTTGAGAGCATGTCTCAATGAGACCTGGGACTCACTCATTGGATTTGGCTGGCTAGCCCTTGAGGCCTGGGTCTCTTCCTGTCTCTACCTTTCCAGTTCTGGTGTTACAGTATACCGTGACATTGGGCTTTTGATGTGAGTTCTGGGGGTTCAACTTAGATNTTCACCAACTGAGCCATCTCCTCAGCTCTTGTCTTCTCCTCTTTAATCTTTTTTTCCTGAAATTCCTGTCACAAAGGGAGCAGTGGTTTCCATTTGGGAGAGCCCTAAGCCTAACCTATCCAGACTCTCAGCTCTGGGTGCGGGATGGGGTGTGGGTGGAAGTTGAGAAGAAATGGCCACCTGTGTTTTCAACCTTTGTCCTCCGTTGAGGTCTAAGCTTGCCTTCTCTCCGCCACCCAGGGCGATTCTTTCTCAATAATACAGACTTTTCTTTCCTTCACAGACTTGCTTGAACTCCCTTCAAAAAGTACATTGTTTCCNTGAANAGAGTTCTGGCAAGTTTCTGGGTGAGGGCAGCTTCGTGGTGGGCTGAGGGGCTCAGGACTCTTGCTTACCTGTGCCAGACCTGCCAAGATCATCATGTGAGCATGTCCAGGATTCCCCTGAGTTCTGCCCTTCTAAGGGATGAAGTTGGGAGGGTTCTGGTGCCCACTGCTGTGTCTCTTGTTGCTACAAATATAATCCCAGTACTCTCCCCTTGGGTGAAAACGGGGGTTCACTGGGAGGCTTCACAGTAACCAGTAAACCCAAAGACAGAAAATACACATATGAGCCTCATGGGAGCCNGAATCAAGAGCTAAGATAACTTTTTGTATCTCTTTAAATACCTGCCTCCTTGTGTCTTCTGTCTGGGTCTACTCCATTCTGCTTTTCTTCTCTTCTTGTGTTTATTTAACTTATAGCTGTCCCCAAATGGCTACCCGAACCGTACAGCCAGCCAGCGCTCAGCTCTGTTCTCCACAGCGGATGGGTGACACCAGTCACTTATTTCATAAACTCCCAGTCAGTTCCATGGCCCTAGCCCAGCCACGGGTGGATCCCTTCAAGGCTGCGCTCCTCTCATAGATGCGGAAGGGCTTCTGAACTGTGAGGCACAGGAGAAGGGGAGCTGTGCCTCCAGGCGCCATGAAAAGGTCAAGTTCCCTATAACTAGAACAGGATGTTTATCTTTATTTTTAGCTGTCATCACTTCTCAGATACACAGTCTTTTGTATTTCAATGTATAGGAAATTGCTGTCAGCCAGTAGCAGTTAGTATACAGTTTGCATGACCTACACCTGTACACACAATGAACATAGCAACATCAACACCAGGGGCTCAGCTGCCAGGAAGAAAGTCCTGAAAACACAGTAAAGCACTCTTGTGGCACATGACAATCAAACATTGGTCACAGAGAGGGGACAAGATTGACATCTTCAGCAGCATTCTCCCAGAAGGAGTCACAGGCCCACTCAGGCTGCCCACAAAGTCAGGTTCTACATGTGAAAGCATTTTAAGACTCTCTTGCCTTTAATCACAGCACTAGGAAGGAAGATACAGGCAGATCTCTACTAGTGTGAGGCCAGCCTTATCCACATAGTGAGTACCACCAGACCAACTANAGGTACACAGTGAGACACTGTCTCAAAATAAAACACCCTCTCAATCAATCTGATGTACATTCCTGTGTGTGTATTATCTATTTCTTGTGATGTAATAACCTATCTGATTAAGATTGAAAGAATGACTTTAGATCTTCAGTGAAAATCAACTACTAATTGGCAACTTAAAAAAACACTATTACACAGACTAGTGGTTCATCTCACTATTACCAGTGGCCTCAGATCTAAAGAAACACCACAGTAATCTCTACAGTAGAAGCAGCATGGTTAAGTGGAACTCCCTACACTGCCACCCACTGAGAACTCATCCACTGGGTGGACACAGCAGGCAGTCCAGCATTCTCCAGCATTCACAGAGCAGCAGCAACTGGTTCTGCAGAGCAGATTCCACTAGGCGTTTGTCCTTCAGGGTCAAAGAAGAGGATGCTTGCCCTGCTAGACTTCTCAGTGTGAGCAGCATTTGGATTCTACAGTGATGAGGACTCATATTTCAGTATTGGCTCTCCCTGCATCCCCCTGGCCTGGACTATGGATCCCGCTGGCTTCTTGGTTAGTTTCCTGCCTCTGACAGCCCAGCATCCTAATCCAAGAGCTGCAATCATTCCTTCTCTTCCTCTTCAGCCGCCCTCACCCCATCCCTTTGAAAACATGTTGGGTCACTTTAATTNTTACTCTGTTTCTCACCTGGAAGAAATGATATTCAGTCAATCAGTTGATCCCATTGAATAGTACTTTTCAAAAGGAAACTATCTGGACACAGGGAAGTTAATGGAAAGCACCGTGATACGATTGTTTTTAATTCCTTCCCGTATGAATGGCACATGTCCGCTGAGCACTGAAGTCTCTCTGCTATGTGGTGTGCTGCCGAGAGCTTCAGAAATGTGATAGATTAAAAATGGGTCCAAACTCGCATTGTTTCAATGTGTGCTCATGAGATTTCTGGTTAAGGGGGAAAAAAAAATCTCTGTTGTTTTGCCTTTTTATCCTGTCTCCTGGTATTAATTACATTCAAAATAGAAATGTTAGCGTTTCATTAGTATTGGTTCCACGTCTATGAATGCACTGTAAGAATAAANATAGAATTGCTAGGATCCTATTTCACCTGCTAATTGTAGCAATTGATGTGTAGATGGCACCTCTAAAATCCTCGGTCAGAGAGATGACTGTCCCTCCCAGCCACCACATAGNAGCATCTGCTTTTCATCCCTATTTGCATCTTCATAGAGATATCCTTCGGGTTAGCTTTTGATTTTAATGGTTAGGCTATCTACAAGAGGCAGTTGACCGTGCTGACAAAAATGGAAATAATGTATCGACCCATCCCTNTTGTGGGCAGTCTGTAATAGAGGATGTGGAACAATTTGTGAATTACAGAAACACCAATTCTAGGTTAATTCAAAATTCTAGGTTAATAAAAAAATTATGCTATGGAAATTTATTTCTGCTTGTCTCCAGACATTAAGAAAACAAAGCAAATGATAAAGATGACTATATGGTATCTCCCAGCAGGCAGCTGCTCATGTCTGGGCCCCATGTAATTTAAATGTGACTTCATTATATCTGGAAGAATTGGGTCACTAGGAGAGATGTGGTCCTTGAGAGGTTTTGTCTCTGGAATTTCTTGTCACTGTTTCCACAGATCGTAAGTAATTTCTGTGTAAGCAACCCTCCCTTGAAGTTTCTCAATCCTGGTGTGTCCTCCATGGTGGGATTCTAACCAGGTCTGTCCGACTCTAGTGCCCAAATTCATGTCATGGTGTTGTAATTTTTCTTTGTCCCACAAAAACACTATAATGTCCCACAAAAATTACTATAATACTTTACCTGAAGATTAATCTTAAAAAGAAGGGCATGAAGAAAGGCCTGCCTAAGGGCTTGTGATCAGGTTGATAATCAGAAGTAATCACTAGAGAAATTCTGGCTGCATATAAAATGGAAAGAACACATTCAGTTTGGTTGGATTTGCTGTAGACCCTGGTATCTGAATTCCAGGTAGCTGTTGTGATCACATGACAAATGGCTCTGAAATAACTGTAACGTGAGGAGAGGACAACAGCATGCTCACAGAAAGTTCACATTGACACACGTGGGGACATAAGTTGGACTCGAAAGATCTTCAGAAGCCAGGGGGAGAGTTAGGGCTCTGACAGAAGACATGAGGTAGCAGGGCCATGGAAGAAACAGAACAAGAAGATAGCCTTGGCCATAGTGAAGTGGGAACAGNACTAGGCGTCACTAGAGCTCATTGGCCATTACTCAAGTGGATGTGGATGTGGCCTGGCTATGAGCAAGGCTGGTCATACAGAAATAGAGAGAAGCAGAGAGAAGCATATGGATGCTGACAGGCCTTGACATTCNGAAACAGTGAGTGAATCAGGATTTAAGCCAAGACAGTTTAGAGAAATAAGACAAGCAACTCCAAAGATGTTGGTTTTGGAAAAACACAGATGGCTCCTTTTCAGATGTTTTGACTTCGAACAGTTTCTGAGATCCCTTGGTGATGATTTCTTAGGGTCATTGGAAAATGGACTTGGACTGGAATAGGAGGTCAGACTAAGGATGCGGGTACGGGAATCAGCAATTCCAGTAAGTGCCACAGTGTAGGGTGTCTGTGAACGTGCTCACACACATACACACATGCACACACCACACACACACA
>LZPO01027516.1:175776-196998 GCA_001675575.1 Neotoma lepida | reverse complement strand
CACACACACACACACACACACACACACACACACACACACACACACACACCAGAGCCTGAGAGAGGCTTGAGTTAAGCAAACCTCCTCAACTAAAAAGGGGTTGAGGAGGCATAGACCTGACATGGGAGCAAGAGACTGACTTGTGCTTCACACACACACACACACACCAGAGCCTGAGAGAGGCTTGAGTTAAGCAAACCTCCTCAACTAAAAAGGGGTTGAGGAGGCATAGACCTGACATGGGAGCAAGAGACTGACTTGTGCTTACCATTGCTCATATCCGGGGCAGTGATAACTACTTTACTGAAAGCAAAGATGTAGATTGACAGTTTCCAGTTTTGTCTTCTCAGGGGTGATGGTTATNAATTTGATCCTCAGTCTCCCAGCTCCTGTCATGGGAAACTGCCTCATATGTGCATGCCTGTAGAGTTCCTAGCCATCTTGAAGGGTTGGTGCATACTGGCTCTATATGGCTACATGGGGCTCTTTGACTGAAGGTCACTGCTGCAGCTAAAGTTGGCCGCTCACCATGTTCTCTCACACTAGGACTGTTATCTGTGCCTCATTAAGAAGTGGGGTAGTATCTTAGTTTCCTTGAGCTGCCATGAGCAATGACCATGGACTCAGTGGCGTAGGACATTAGACATGAAGTCTGAGATCCAGATGTCAAATAAGGTTAAGTCCTTCTGGAGGCTTCGAGGGAGAGAGACTCCTATACCTCTCTTCACCTGCTGCTGCTGGTTCCAACAGTCCTTAGTGGTTTTGACATGTAGGTAACGCATTCCAATCTCTGCCTCCNTATTTACATGTCCACCTTCTTTTCACCTTCTGGTCTCTCATTGAGACATTGGTTATTAGATCTAGAACGATCTCACCTCAGCCCTTATTTACATCTTCATAGACCTCATTCCCCAGTAAGATCATAGTCTGAGGTTCTTCTGTGGACATGAGTTTTTGGAAGTGAATGCCATTCAACCTTTGCATGTCTGCTGTGCTTGCTACAAGGGTTTCTGCCTTTGACCTCACCATTCCTCTCACCACCACCTTCATCCAAGTGCTTGTAGTTTAGTCTTTATGCAAGCCATCCCTCCTTGACTTATCCTAACCTTGCTTGTCCTCCATCTTGGATTAGGAGTCACACTGGCAAACATGCTTTTTAATAATGTCTTAACTCCCATGTCAACCTGCATGAAAACTAATTCATTTCCCTCTTGGGCCTCGGTATCCAGGATGGTTAGCCTTAAATCTAGTGCTCTGCTGTAGAAGATCTCTTCTACTAGTGTTTATCTTTTATTCTGAATGACTCTTTTATCTTCATCTTAACATTCCTTTATTAATTAGTTTAGAAGATATGAAATGGGGTAACTTAGTAAGAAGAGTGCCGGTTCTCCGAGTCTCCCTTTCTCTTGCCAAATCAGATTTGTGTATCTCTTTTTTCACATTCAGGGAGGGGTGCACAGTGGCTAATCAAAAGCAGGATGCCTGTGTTCACACTCCTTGGTCATGGCTGAAAGGAATGTTCAAGTAGTTTTTCCTGTGAGTGCAGATCTGTATCCTATACACTATTGTGCTAACTTAAGTTTAGGATAAACACTTAATAGCATAGCTAATACAACCCATGGCATCAGGCCCAGCAATGGCCCCTCTTATCCTTCTGGGCTATCTCTGGGTTTCATGTTTAGTTTGAAGATGTCATCATGTGGAACCCTTGGAAAATGAAGAGGCATCTGGCAGCCAAACCATTGTTTGCAACTGTTAATAGTTTGAATGTGGCCCAAAGTTCTACACTTTCCCACTCTCTTTCCATCTCACTGGCAAGCTTCCAGGCATTATCAAGATAATCTGGCATTTTTCATACACGTTGAGAGCTGGCAGAATGCAGAGTAGCCGTCTCACTCAGCCAATGTAGTCCTCTTATTCTGCAGCGAGGAAATGACCCAGAGAAGTGAGTCTGCTTCCCAGTGTCCCAGGAGACATTCCTGTCACAGCAAGGAGGGAGCCAAGGACTTNACTTCCATAACAGTGAGCTTTCCGCTGTGATCTGCTCCATGACTTTTACACAGTCAGAGTGGCACAGAAAGCAAGTGCTGGAGGGATTTAAGAGTCGAGGAAGCCACAATTTGCGTGGCTTGAAGAACGAAAGAAGACATCAGAGCGGGAAGAAATCAGAGCAGGAGAGGGACTGGAGAGAAATCCTGGGATGTGGGCAGAGATCCGCAAGGTTCTGTTTCCTATGGAGCAGGCAGGAGGGCAGGCTTAGTCCGACAGGTTGCCATTTGAAAGAATCTGCCCTGGAGTTTGCCTAAAGGTACTTCTAAAGCATGCCTGGCTTAATTTGCTAGTCAGCATAATTGAGGCTTCTAATCTTTAAATAAGTGAGGGAAGTAACAGTAAAATCCTTAATTAAGAAAATTACTTTCAGTCTAAGAAAGAAAGGAGTAGATATTCTCGGGTCAGACACTGCTACCAATAATGGCCGACTTCTGCTAAGGAAAATACTTTTGAGTGGAATAAAACTGGATTACAAAATCAAGAAAACATGCATACAGCAAGAATTTAATTATTTAAATCTAGTTTCTTGGAATTATTCCAGAGANACATAAAATCCAAGAATTCTAGTATGGAATTGTTTAGGTCGATTACACCAAGGCCCATGCACATATATTTCGTTGTCAAAAACTCAATGATCTTGATAATTTTTTCCACCCTTGGGATCCTGTTTAGGCAGTGAGTAAAGGGCTTGGGTGTGTAAGATATGTTTAGCACTTACTTCTGCCAGATCCTGAGGAAGTTGCCGAGATGAACAAGATGAGACTCTTGCCTTCGAAAAGCTCCTGGTCCACATGGATAGATGGGTGTGTCAACAACAGAGCTCTGAAGGAGGAAAGAGAAAATGTTTTACAGAGGGCATCACTGGCTTGGAGCAGCAGGTAGACGGTAGGGGTGGAGATGAGGCCCTCCCACAAATAGTGAGCTGTTTATTGGGATAGTTGGTGGGACCAGATCAAAGGGAGGAATGACAGAGAAAAGCCTGGAAGAGGGGAGTGGGACCACTTCTGCTTTGTAAGGGATAGGGATGTGACTTTCAGACAATTCGAGCCAAAAGATTATATTGCATAGGGTGTGTGTGTGTGTGTGTGTGTGTGTGTGTNTGTGTGTGTATGTGTGTGTGTGTATGTGTGTGAAATGTTTGTACTTGACAAAGGAGAGAATAAGCCTGGTGGCAGGAAAATCAATTAAGAGGCTCTGAAAAGGGAGAAGGAGAGAGACTTAAGGTCTGAACTAAGATAGCCAGTAGCAGAGATAGTGGAAGGCAGAAACATGTTCAGATGTCAGTCCCAGCAGAGAGGGTTTGTGTTATAGGATAATTAGGAACCCAGGCTTTGGAGTCAGATACCTGGGCACAGTTCCAAGGCAGTCACTTGCTGGTTGCATGAGCTGGCCAAGGTGCTTAGCCTCTACAAACCTCGGCTTCCTAACGGAATGCCCTTCCACGGCTCTTTCCTGTGGTCTGGTATACTGACAGAGAAAGTGAATTCATAGCATTCACTCCATGAAGAACAGCACTGTTGCTGGTACTTTCTACCCAGGTACCCTGACTTCCAGGTTATCTTTCCAGTGTCCTTACTGCCACACACACTTGACAGTATATGTGTGGGAACTCAGTTTCCATCCATGTAGTTCAGACTTCTCATGTCACTGCTACCATCTGTACTGATAGCTGAGTGGGTGGTGTTATTGCTTCACCACAAGCTGGTCCCTCAATAGGATAGGCATAACCCCTTTCCTACAGAGAGGGAAGGAAGGCAGAGCTTAGTCTGAAGAAACCTGGAGCCTGTCTATACGAGACAGCCTGTCCTTTCACTACCTTTACAGATCTGTTTACAGGTCTCTGTCCCTTCATTAAGGGAATTTGTTAGTCACTGAGGGCGTAGAATGTTATGTGTCCTGTGATGGGAGAGACAGCTCAAAACTGGAATGGCTTCAGCAACCCTTCCTCCCTGCCAGAGAGTTAAGACTGTTTGATTTCAGCATCCTAGCAACCAAATCACCACCAGCAGACCAGCATGGCGTTTTGTATAGCTCCTCGCTGGCAAGTTTTCCCTTTCAGAAATGGAATTTATGGCTTTGTCCCTGATGGGCCTTTCACCCCCTCCCCTAGAGGAAATTAAATCCACAATGCCAAGTCATGTAAGTTGAAGAATTCCAAGGCTGCAAATCCAGTTCAAGTGCACTGGGCATGTGTTTGCAGCTGCCAGCTGCCCTCTGGCTCACCTTTGTTTAGATAAATAATTCAAAGTGTGCCATTTACAAGGCTGGGGCCCGAGAGTCACACNAAGGAATCTGGCTGAAGCCTTCTTAATTGGAAGCAGGAGATAACCAGAGACACAGCCTGCAGCTCTCTTAAGATGTTAACTGCAGAAAGGGTGATTATTTGCTTGGAGTTGTCAGTTGCTCAAATCACAGGGTAACACTGGTTGGACTCTTACCCTTTATAAAAAGCAAACCATGTCCCCAGGTCCCATGGGGAGTTGTCAAGCGTGTAAGATACTGATGTAGGGTATGACTGGGGGTCAGGCTGGGGCTGAGGAAGCGCGACCCAAGGTCTAGAGTCCAAGGCACCACAGCCCAGCTCTCAGTGTTGGGTAGTTTAAGAAATGCTGGTGCCTGGTTCCAGCCCAGAGCTTGAGGCTTAATTATTCCATGGTTGAGCCGGGATATAGTTCTGTCTTAATTAAAACTTTAAAGAAGAAAGAAAAAAAGAAACGGTTTGTTTATGAACTTTCCCCTAGTGGGTTTTAGCACGCAATCAAGACTGAAAACTCCGACCTTCCCCTCCTTTCCCTCAAATATCCCGACTGACACAGACAGTGAGAATGAGGGGGTTCTGAGGAGATAAAAACCCCTTTGTGGGGGATAGGAATTCAGGGAAGGCTACCAAGAGGAGGCAGCAGAACTGAAACTCAAATAGTAAGGAAAAACTGTGCACCCCTTTCCCTGAGCAGGGAAAGGCCTGAGCGGATCCCTTCCTGGTCCGCTCATCTCATCTAAACAGCAGATCAAATCGTTCACTGTGAACACACTTTCTGTGTCAACTGCCCCACAGTCCTGACTTACATCTAAGGAAGGGTGACCTGGTCTATTTTACTTTGTTTCAGTGTAGTAAAACCATGGGTCCCATGNGTCACCTTTAAAGCTACAGGTGTGGAAGGAAAGAAACTGTCTTGGAAAGGGGAAAAAGGTTGCAGCCTCCGATAGCACATAGTCCCCAGAAGTCCCATCAACCAGATGTTTCTGCTGAGCACCCTTGGTACTTCCCACCAAGTAAGCTTGACGNTTGAGGACATGGCGGCTTTCACTTTTATATCTCTTATTGCTTTGAGCCAGATGCCACTTCACACCTGGGTCACCAAGACCCTGGCCTAATCTTCTTCATCACATGACCTCATAGGCAAGATTCAGAAGCCATCTGATAAGTTTCTTGTCCCCTGCAATAGAGCCAACTGCACACCTTACCTTGTCTGTGGTCCTGAGGACTCTGTGAGATGCCAACTTCTTGCCTCATGACTCGGCCCCGTGTGCTACTATCAAGAGAACTCTTCCCCACCCTTTCTGAATTTCTACTGCCACAAAGCTGAGGGATCTGACCATAGGAGGGCCACTGTCTTTGGAAGAAGGAAAGGCAGACCCAAAGACCAGATTTCCCTTCTGCTTCTTGATTTTCTTCTATCAAGAAGGGCCCAACAGGGAGTACAGAGAAGGAAAATTAGTGCCGCCCCTTACAGCATCCTTCACCACATGCCTTCCAGAGTGAGACTTTCCCACCGCGGAGGCTTCAGTGGGCCTTGGCAAAGCTGCTTTATTAGGAAGGCTGGATGGACACTTACATAAACATCATTGAGCATTTGATAGATGGAAGAGGTGGTCATCTCTGGGCCTATCTATACCTGCTGAAGGCTTCTAGACACCCGAGAGACAGTGACTGACCAAAGTCACTATGCCTGTGGATGTGCCTAGAGTTCCATGCATAAGTTAGGCCTCTTAGTTGAAAGTCATTCTAATGGTGCCAAGCCAAAGTGAAATGTCATGCCTACGTCTAGCCTGATGTTTGAAGACTGTCTCCACCACTGTGGGGCCATCTTCCCTGTGACAGTGCAAATACAGGAAAGGGTTGTGGAATTTGCTCACAGTGATCTCTCAGAACTGAGTCAGGAAGAGGGAAATTGTCATTTCATAGGTCNGTGAGGCTCTGCAGGATGACATTCTGCTAAGAGTCCAGATGTTCAGCATGAGACCCATGAACACAACTTCAAAACAGAACCTGATTCCAACCAGCATTGTTAGGGCATCCTTGGGCCTGTGTGTGGTCTAAGTGGTCCTCAGAATGGTCTTGTGACATTCCCTGTCAGTTATCTGTTCACTGCAGTAGCCTCCACTGGGGGGCTAAGCCCTGCCTTGTAGAACTAACTCATGTAGGAATAGTCTATGGCTTTATAACACACACACACACACACACACACACACACACACACACACACACACACACCCTGATAGTCTTTTCCATGCTTGTCTGAAAGTCTTGGCCCAAAAGGGAAGTCTCTAACATAACAATGGCTCCTTTATTTTTTTTTTAAGATCTATTTATTATGTATACAGAAGAGGGCACCAGATCTCATTACAGATGGTTGTGAGCCACCATGTGGTTGCTGGGAATTGAACTCANGACCTCTGGAAGAAGAACAGTCAGTGCTCTTAACCTCTGAGCCACCTCTCCAGCCCAACAATGGCTCTTTTAAGAGGCTTTTGTTGTATATACCTAGACCCATGCTATCGAGCATAAATTATGCCTCTTAGTTGAAAACCATCCTAATAACTGATAATATAAAGTTTTGGATCTTCTAGTGTCTATTTCTCTTCATTGACTCTTGCTTGGCTGTTTCTTAGAATTTAAGGATGGACATGTGTCTATCAGTGGGCCTGCTGGCGCTGTTTGGAATTCAAGAGTGGACACTGAGTCCATCATAGTCAGTTTCCAAGGTTACATGTGTCTTTGAATCACATAGCACGATTTGCTCTTTGTCTTAAATGCCATGCTTAGGTTGGGGAAGCAACATTGTTCTCNCCAAGTTTAGGGGTCACTTGGCCCTCGAATACCCCAGAAGATCAGATGGAAAAGCATTTCAGATATCTGGGGCAAACAAGATGGTTAATAACACAAAACTGGCCAATTCTGTGAAGCAAACACTTTGTTTACTAGTGTTAGTGTTCATTTTCCCATGGAGCCCACAGGAGGATTTCTTTGGCTGGAGACAGCCACAGGGAAAGTCAAGTAGAAGATAGNCAATAACAACGCATTGCCAATGATCCACGCATGGAAATTTCCAAGGACAAAAGAACTTCCACATTACTTAAAGCAAGCTCACATTTCCAAAACACGTTTTCTGACTCTTCTCCTTGCTTGGCTCTGCGTGGTATGGATGGGATCTTGTTTTAATATGGTCTCCAAGACTTTCTCAAGGCCATGAGTAAATAATTCACTAATGCTATAAAACACCTGGACACCCAACAGTTCTTAGTAGAATTGAAGGCATCTGTCTGAACTCTCTGAATGACAAAAATTAAAAAAAAAAAGCTTTTGATAAAACATAACTCACTGAAACCTACCTGGAATGAGTCCCCAAGTCAAAAGACCTTTTCCAGTTATTTCTCCAAATGAAGTCTTTTATATGTTACTAGTCTAGCTGGAAAAGAGCAAAATCTTGGTGGCAAGTGACAAGGATGGCCATGAATGACAAGAGTGAAGGGAGTTTGGGTTAGGATGCCAGGAGAGCTGTCAGGAGTGAGGCATTCTTAAGCATGGCCNCTCCAATNGCTCTCACCTGTACCAGGTTTCTTCTCTTCCTCACCCCTTCATTCTGTGCACTTGGGACCCCTTTTCCACTGCCTGAGCTCAGCTCTCCTTCTGGAACTGCCTGTCCCAGGCAGTGCTGTACATGGAGCAAAGTAGCAGGCCCTATTTTTTGGAAATTGTTGGACTGAATGTGTTTTGGCATCTTGAGTATTTTCTGATTTTTTTAAAGCTTATGTTGATAAATATTTATGATGTTGTCAATGGCATAGGACCTTTTTACTTTATAACTTTCTGTATTTCTCCTGTCTCTTATACACATCTAGATGTGTATAAGAGACAGGTGTGTGTGTGTGTGTGTGTGTGTATGTGTGTGTGTGTGTGTGTGTGTGTGTGTGTGTGTGTGTGTGTGCATGCACATGGATGCATGTGTATATGCATGCATTTGGAGACCTCAGGAATTGTCCACTTTAGTTTTCTTATTAATAAGTTTTGTTCTTTGATAATTTCATACATGTATATAATGAATTTTGATCACTCCACACCCTCTCTTATCTTCCTGCCACCTGTGCCAGCCCCACCTCTTGCCTACAAATCTCTTTCAATATTCATGACTCTGTGTTCTGTCCCACTGAGTTTGGCCATGGATGTCTGTTTGGCTATGAGTTTCATGTTATCCAATGAAGACTAGTGGGCTCATTGGTTGGTACACAACTGGCTATGCCTTCCTGTCTCTTGGAATCTGTTAGCTGCTGTTAGTTAGTTGTACTCACTGTTCAACAGTAAGTGGTAGGTCCCCATGGGCCCCTCTTTAGTCCATAGCTGACTGCTAGCCAAGCCAGTCTTAAAAGTGACCTATAGCCGTGATGTCACACAACATCTCCATGCTTTTTACTTGTTAATGGACTTGATTCAGTCAGGACTCCTAAGAATAGATGTTATTATGAACAATGGTGCAGAATAAATGTCCTGAGGTGGCTTTGTAGCCTAGATAAAGTAGCTTCATTCCCAAACAGCCCTAAAATTCTAGGTCCAGCTGCATCACTGTAAGTAATATTGGACAGCTTGCCTGAACTATGTCAGCTCCAATTCTTCATCAAAAACAGCAGAGTGGATGGTATTCACTCCAGATAAAGTGGAATGTTCTTATCCCCACGAGGCAGAAGATGGTAGAAGCAATCCATTTGTCATTATTTCCTACGAGGAGCATTGCTGAGGTTCTACCACGTGCCAGGCAACTTTGAGTCAGTCCTTCGCTTCTGCCAGTTCCTAATTCCTTTTATTTTCTGTAATACAGAACAGGAGGAAGGAAGGAAAAGTGAGAGCCCACAGGAGACCAGGAGAGATAAAATGAGGGGCTGGGGGGGGGAGAAGAAGAAGAGGAAAGAAGCCATAAAGTCTCTTTTTATAAATAGTATCTAAGGTTCATTCCAAAAGAAAGAATTCTAGCCAACTTCTACTCGGTGAGAACAGACAGAGCGTGTGTGACTGTTCAGATAGTGGGATGAGTGCTTGGCACAGTTGGGACTCAGTCTCTTCCCTCTTAGAGTTCATGGAGGTGAGGAAAATGGAGTTGTAAAGCATTCACTAGGAAGCTACTGTCCTGGTTTGCTTTCCATTTCTGTGTTTAAACACCATGAACAAAACTACAGGGAGAGGAGGGCTTATTTGGTTTACATGCTCCAAACCCTGTCCCTGAAGCCTATCCCTGAAGGAAGCCAAAGGAAGGAACCCAGAGGCAGGAACTCAGAGTCTCTGGAGGAACACTGCTTAGGGGCTTACTATTCATAAGTTGCTCAGCCTACTTCCTTATACAACCTAAGACCAGCAGCCTAGAGGTAGCACCACCCACAGTGGGCTGGACCCTCCCACATCAACTGTTCATCAAGATAATGCCACCCTGGCTTGCCTACAGGCCAGTATGATGGAGTCATCTTCCCAATTGACGTCCTCTTCCCAGATGACTTTAGTTTGTGTCCAGTGAACAAAAATAAAATCTAATTATCACAGCTACCTAACTCCAGAACCAACTCAAATAAAGACATTGGCTATCCCCCTCCCTTCTCAATAAGTTATGCACCAACTTTCATTGAGCCTGGATTCTTTCAGAAGTGGAAAAGGATTGTTTGTTAATACAGTGATGGTCACTGTGGAGGTGATACAGAGGAGATGTAAACTAGTTCAGCCAATACAGAAATCAGTGTAGATGTTTCTCAACCAGTCTAATACAGGGGTCCATACACTGCTAACTTCAACGGGTGCTCTAAGACCCAGGGCCACAGATCAACAAGGTAGAGCTAACTTCCGATCCAACTCCACCACTCCTGTGTACTTACCCAAAGGACTCCAGGTCAGCAGTTTTTCAGGTCAGAGTGTTTCTTGTAGTATCATTCTCAATAGCTAAGTGATGTAACCCTAAGTTAGGAAACCGACCTTGACAGAGAAAGCGTGTGTGTAAATGTACACGTACACGATGGAAGTGTCTCAGCCACAAAGAGGACAGTCATATCACCTGCAGGAAAATGGAGGCAACTAGAGAGAATGATGGCAAGGAAATTAAGCCAGTGTCTGAAGATACATGACGTTTCTCATGTGTGATCCCTGGATTTTTGTATGAAGACATAAAAGCATGTATGTATACATGACATGAAAGTGCAAGCAAACTTTTGGGGGAGAGACCTGATGGGGGACAAAAGAAAGGGAGGAATGAGGAATATGGGGGAAACATACTCAACATACATTATACACATGTATGAAAATTAAAATGTCTTATATACCGCAATACCACCTATAATGAATATACATGATTAAACATGTGGCCCTGAGCCTTGGAAGTCCCTGTGGAAGTCAGCCGTGTATTAACCACTGTGTGATGCTGCTTATGGGACCCCTTGAGTATCTTTGTCCTGAAGTCATTATCACTTGGGAGCTGCANTTGCAAGGAGGCCAGAGCTGCTGCAAAAAAAGCATCACAGAGAGCCAATGGCACAGACCATATCTAAAGTCACACCAGAGGCTCACCCTATGTTTCCATATGTTTGAAAAACAGACTCAAATCACACTTGCTGGCTCCTATTAATGTCTGAAATGATCAGAGACGAACTGCCTAAAAGAATACTTTGTGAGGCCCACCTCTCCCGATAACCAGCCTGTAAATGTCCTTGTTTTTAACTTTTTAACCTATCTATCTTTTTTTTTCTCAAAAAGAAAACAAAGCTTCATTAATGGAAAATAACCATTCAGTTTTGTATGAAATAATGACTTGGAGCCAGAACCATTTAGAGCTGGGGAGACCTTTACAATCACCCATTTTCAGGGCTTTTTTTTTTCCCTCACATGTTGGTAACAGACACCCAAAGTAAGAAGGTGATTTGCGCAAGCTCATACAACCAGAGAGCTGGCTTTCTTGGTGTCACTTCTGGCTAGCTCATCTGTCTTTCTCTCTGGCTCCTTTACTGTACCCAGTATCTTCAGGAGGACATGCCCCCAAGTCAGTTCCCAGGTCCACGATCTCAGCTTCCTCTGCCCTTATGAACACCATCTCAGCACACCTCCATGCCTGCCTCTTTGGGCTGACTTAGCCAAGGTTCATAGGTGTGGATGCCTTTTCACCCCAAATCTGTGCTCTTAAAAAAATCGTATTTAGTTATCCCGCAGTTTAACTCAATTGACTAACCACAGTCCTCGGCCCCACTCAGCAATGCTAAATTAAATCCCTAGACAGGACTACTCTGTTTTTTTGTTTGTTTGTTTGTTTGTTTTGTTGCACTGGAGGTTGAATCCACAGCCTCCTGGATGTTAGGCAAGCACTCGACCAGCAAGCTATGACCCAGGTCCTTTGTGCATTTTGAGACAGTTTCACTGCATTTTCCAAGTTAGCCTTGGAATGGTGAGCCTCTTGCATTAGCTTCCCAAGTGACTGCAAGTACAGGTGTGCGTCACCAGGCCTGGCTTCTTTGGCTTTCTTCTTCTCTATTTCTAGAGTATTGTGAAGTTTTATGTGCCTATAAAGCATTTCTAAAGCCCATCCTCATTTTTCCGTCCTCACTGTCTTTTTTGCCCCCTCCTCCCATCCCCACTTCTAGGCTGAAACTCCAGTTGCTCTTTTTTGTTTGTTGTTGTTGTTGTTGTTGTTGTTGTTGTTGTTGTTGTTGTTGTTTTTAGAGTCAGAGTTTCTCTGTGTATCTCTGGATGTCCTGGAACTGGTTCTGTAGACCAGGCTGGCCTTGAACTCACAGAGATCTGCCTGCCTCTGCTTCCTGAGGGCTGGGATTAAAGGCGTGCGCCACCACCGCCCTGCTTCAGTTACCTTTTTAATGGTTCTGTCTGTGGTCGTTTCATGTCAACTCAAGCCATGAATTGTGACTCTCATGACCCCCATATTAAATAAATTCAGGTTTGGAATATATGCTGAGGCTGTCTTAGTTTTTTGCTGGACAAGGGATGGAAGGCACCATTGCCTGGAGGAAGCTTAGACTCCCAATTGAGAAACTACTGAGTTCAAGCAAACTAGCAGTGAGGCAGGTGGTCAGTGTGTTACCCTGATTGCCATATATGAGTCCTCTAAGGAGGCCTCTTCTATGGATGCCTCTGCCATGTACCTGGCATACCACTCTAAGGTGGCCACAACAACAGCATGTCTGTGCTCCTCTGGCTCCTGGAATGGAGTGAATGCTCTTCCGTTGAGTGCTGACTTCAATGATGCTTTTGTTTCTGTCTGCTGTCATCCCTAGCACACGCATTGATGGTCACTGAGGACCAATTCCCAATTATATTCATTTCTTTGTCTCCTGTGCCCCAAGCTCTTGGCAGGGGNGACCTCTCGTCTCTGGCAGCTTACGTTCTTATCCAAGCTCAGCTAGTGATAGGTGCTATAGGCCTGTTCTCTCAAGTGTAAGGAAGAGTTGTGGGATTTAAATGATACATGGCAAATCCATAGCTTGCCATATGGTAGGATCTCAATTAAGTGATGGTTGAATTAAGTCAAATTGAACACTGTGTTTTTAAATGCTCTTCAATTTTTGAAAAGAAATTTTGAGGTTTGATATTATTTTGTATGTGCATGAGTGTTTGGCTAAATGTGTGTCTGTATACCATGTGCACACAAGTGCCCGAAGAGGCCAGAAGAGGGTGTCAGATCCCCTGGGATTGGAGTTTATAGACCTTTGTGAGCAGTCACGTGGGTTCTAGAAATTGAGCCCAGGTCCTCTGGAAACGCAGCCAGTGCTCCTAACTGCTGAGCCGTCTCTCCAGCACCTCCTCTTCAGTTTTTGACTCTGACATTTAGTTGTTGGTTATCGAGGTCAGAATGTAGATTAAATAGGTGTCTGCTCCCATGTGTAAGTAATTCGAAAGGAGAAATCCTGCTTTGGGATGAAACTCGCCCTCCAGTGACTTAGACCTAACTTAATGTCTGGCGTGTTCTATTTTCCTTCAGAGCTGTGTGAAATGGGAGATGGCATGTCACAATGACCTAACCTACAGATGAAGGTCTCTAATCCGTCCCTCGGTCATTTCAGTGTAAGTGACACCTTTAGAAGTCCTCATTTAATTCCCAAGTGACCAACTTGTGGGCAGCAACTTGAATGAGCAAATTGGGTCTGCGCATTGTTGTGCTGCGATCTCTGTGGAAATGCCCCATGTACACGGCGAAGTGTAGGAAAAGGGCCTGGGGCTGAGAGAGCGCCACCTTCTGTGTGATGAANGGAAACTGTAGCCCCATGGCGAAGTGCAGGAAAAGGGCGTGGGGCTGAGAGAGCGCCACCTTCTGTGTGATGAANGGAAACTGTAGCCCCATGGCGAAGTGCAGGAAAAGGGCGTGGGGCTGAGAGAGCGCCACCTTCTGTGTGATGAANGGAAACTGTAGCCCCATGGCGAAGTGCAGGAAAAGGGCGTGGGGCTGAGAGAGCGCCACCTTCTGTGTGATGAAAGGAAACTGTAGCCCCCATCAAAGCAGAGCATCATCCAGCTTTGGGTAATTTACAAGGAAGGCTCCAGACATTGGCATTTCAAGGACCAGCAGTTCGTAAGGTTCAAGGGCCCCAAGCAATTTGTTTCTGGAGCAAAGTAAAGGCTCCAGGGTCTTTGGGCCCCTTCTGCTTACCAACCTTGGCACTTCCAGTAGCTTTTCTCCCATCAATCCAATTTGTTCTGTCGTTTTGGCTTTGAATGTGTGTTATGTCCCAGTAACCAAAACCAAAAATAATAAATTACACAAGATGGATTTTTTTTTGTCTCTTTCACAACGCTGTCAGGTGTCCTTGGCTCTCTTGATGATTGCACTACCTTGGACTTAGCTTCCTTGGGTATTGATTTACCCACCACCCAATGTTAATTCTCTCATTGCTGTAACAAAATGTCTGACAAAATCAGGCTCCTAGTTTGAGGGTATAGTCCATCCTGGCAGGGAAGCCACGGTGGCAAGAGCATGAGGTAGCTGGTCACGTATGTCCAGAGGCAGGAATCGGAGATTTATGTGCATACTTTCTCCTTTCCTTTTAGTCTAGGACTGCATGCTTTGAGCAGTGCCACCCACATTCAGAGGAGAATTTCTCACTTAGTTAAACCTCCCTGGAAATGTGATCATGCACGGGCGCAGAGGCTTGTCTCATAGATGATTCTAAACCCTGTCAAGTTGACAAGATTAGCCATCATAGCAAGTACTGACTTCCCATTCCACCACCACAGCTACACACCCCTCGCCCATCTCATGGAAAGGTGAGAAGGGAAGGCAGAGAACATGTGCCTTGCCATTTAAGGACACTGCCTGAAAATAAAAACTTCTTATGACCTCCNGCATCCTGTTGGCCAACTGTAAGTCACAAGATCATCCCAAGTAAGGAGAGAGCCATGGAAACATGGCTTCTACCTGACAAATTACAAACCTAGCTGGAATTTGGGTATTTGTCACTGCAATAAGGGGGCACAGGAGAACTTGATCACTCTGAGCTCATTGGTTGAATCGAATCAAGCTGTTTTCCCTTTCACTTAGCATAATGTCTTCAAAATTTATCCATTTTATAGTATGTTGGGATATCTTTGTTAAGACTGAATGATTCTCCTGCCCCACTTTCTTCCTCTCTCCCTCCCTCCCTCTGTCTCTCCCTGTATCTTTGTCTCTGTCTCTATTTCTCTGTCTCTGTCTCTGTCTCTGTCTGTCTGAGTTTATGCTTAAGGGCTGCAGTATGAAATATGGGACTGTGACATTGGCTTGGGAGCAGGACTCACTGGTCAAGTCCTGTTAAAAGGCAGAAGCAAGTATGCCCAGATGGGAAGTGAATCATTTCCTTTGCTTCTGTTCTCAGGGCTTTGGTGTGAAAGGAATTGTAGTAGCCTATGAATCTGGGCACGGCACAGTAAAGATTTCAACAGAAGNAAAAAGTTAAAAGGGCAAAGGAAAACACTCCTTGCTTCAGGGAACTTTACAGAGAAATTCAGACCCATTTTAAAACACTGAGCCCTTCAAAAGGAGCCCCAAGGGACCCTCATCTGTGCACTCCCTGGAAGAGGCTGTTTATATGCTTTCTTCTCAGACGCACTGCAGCCTGGTTAGCTTGAGGAACATAAATTATGCAAACTCTTATGTTTTTGGGTTTTGTGTGTGTTGAGAGTTTTGTTTTTTGGTTTGCTTGCTCTTTTGTTTGTTTTAGGACTCATCTGTCCTCATTTAGGATGGAGGATCTGTGAAGAAGTCCTATCTCTGTTACCTTTAGAAGCCATTTCAGACGTGACCCTCACCTGGAGGGAAATTATAGACTAAAGGAGTTCTTAAACACTTGGAAATTCTGGGCCTGGACAATGTCATCTACTGATGGGAGCTTCCACTGGCTCCCATCTGGTTTACTGTTNCAGAGTCTTGAACTCTTGGTCCAATTTTCCAAAATGAATATACGTCTTAGAGTAGTGGGCAAAGGCTATTCATTGGACTGCCTGGGATTTGGGAGGAACAGGAATAAAACATCTCAGAAGACTCTCAGCTCACCTTGCCTGTCTTCTGGCCTCAATTTTCTTCCATAACTGATATAAGTCTTGTTAATCTTGCTGAGGTTTGGTGGNTGACATTGTTTCTCTGTCNTAACCACCACTGGAAGCACATGGGCTGGAAAGCATCTCACTCTCCATCACCGTTCCCATCCTTTCTCCACTTAGATCCATCCATGTACTGTGCTTTTGGGGGGGACAGTGGTCTCCTAAGTCCTTGGGATACAGAGTTACAAGTTCACTTCTTAGTATTACTTGGGGTTAGTTTGTGACAGAAAGGGGGGTAGAAATCNTACTTTGCTGCCAAAATAAAATCAGAAGTGTCTTTCTTTCTCCTACTCCATTTTGGTTTTGGAAGAAGAAATGTGTCTGCCTTTAAGAAGTGGGAGAAAGGTCAGCCACCAATACCCAGAGGTACTCACTACCTGGGAACCTGCTGGCCAGGCTGGTCTGGGAATCAAGTAGGTGATCATTCTCTTTCCTGTTCTATATTCCCAATTCCCCAGTCTCCTGCCCAGCCCTGTAATAGACCACCTGAAGGGCTTGTCTTCCTTCTCTGCCTCCATTCCCTGAAGAATCCTTAGAGCCTAAGGGCAGACCCAGTGTTCATACCTCACTCCATCCCTCTGTATCAGCCAGCAATACCCAGAGTCACTCTCCTACCTGGGAACCCACTGGAAATACTGCCTTGGGAGTCAGGTANGCTATCTCTACTNTCCTTTCTGTCCTCCNTCTCCAATCACCCAGTTTCGTCCCCTGCACTGTAGCAGAGCACTAGCAGAGACCTGACTTCTCTGCCTGACCTTGTTCCCTGGGGACTCCAAAGGACCTCGTAGCAGACCCAGCTCCCTTCCTTCCTACAGATCCTCTCAGCACCCCCTTCCTTCTAGCCCATCTCCATTCCTTTGTGTCAATACCTAATACCTAAGAGCATCCTCTATCTAGGACCCCCAGACACAGGGGCTTAGAAGCATTACCTAACAGGAAACCACACCCACCACACTCTTCCAAGATCTAGAGAGGGCAACCAAAACCAAGGAATGAGATATACACCCAATAAAGACCAGAACAAATATCAACACCCAGAACTATAATCATCCCAAACCAAGTTGGCTAGAGAGCATAAAAAATGCAAATAATAACATCCAGGGCAATATGTCTCCACCAGAAGCCATCAACCCTGTGACAGTAGGGCCTGAGAGATACAATATAGCTGAAGCACAAGGCAAAGACTTCAAAATAGCTATGATGAATCTGTTCAAGGACCTTAAAGGGGAGGTGAATAAGTCAATGGATGAAAGCTATGAAAACATAATAGAATGAAGTGAAAACAGTTCAAAATGGGAAAGTGAAAGTAGAGTCAATAAAGAAAACTCAGACTGAAGTAAAACTGGAAATGAAAATTTTAGGAGCTTGAGCAGGAACCTCAGAGGCAAGCCTCACCAACAGAATACAGCAGATGGGAGAGAGAATCTCAGTCATTGAAGACAAAGTAGAAGAAATGGATACCTCAGTCAAAGAAAATGTTAAATTAAAAAAAAAATCCTGGTACAAAACATCCAGGGAATCTGGGACACTTTTAAAGGACCAAATCTAAGAATAATAGGAATAGAAGAAGGAGAAGAAACCCAGGTCAAAGGCACAGAAAATGTCTAAGAAAATCATAGAAGAAAATCATTCCCTAACCTAAAGAACGAGATGCCTATCAAGGTACAAGAAGCATACAGAACACCAAATAGACTGGACCAGAAAAGAGATTCTCATGACACATAAATAATCAAAACACTAAAAATACAGTACAAAGAAATAGCATTAAAAGCTAGAATGGAAAAAGACAAAGTAACATAGAAAAGTAGCTCTATTAGAATAACATCTGATTTTCAGTGGAGACTCTAAACCCAGAAGGACCTGGAAAGAAATCCTGCAAGCTCTAAGAAACCACAGGTACCAGTTCCAACTACTATACACAGCAAAACTACCAATCACAATAACAGAGAAAAATTCCACGATAATCCCAAATTTAAGCAGTATCTATCCACAAATCCTGCTCTACAAATGGTGCTAGAAGGAAAGCTTCGATCTCAAGAGGTTAACACCACCCAAGAAAATAGGAATAAATAATCCCAGACCAGCAAATCAAAGGGGTGGGGGGCACTCACACCAGAACAACAAAATAATGAGAATCAACAAATCCTGCTCACTGATAATTCTAAACATCAATCATCTACATTTCCCATTTTAAAAAAACCCACAGACTAACAGATAGGGTTTGAAAACAGGATCCAACCTTGTGCTGCATCCAAGAAACCCACCTTAACATAAAGGATAGATATCACCTTATGGGGAAAAAGTATTCAAAAAAGATATTTCAAGCAAATGGACACAAGAAATAGGCCAGTGTAGCCATTTTAATGTTTGACAAAATAGACTTCAAACCAAAATTAATCAGAAGAGATAGGGAAGGACACAGAAGAGATAGGGAAGGACACTACAGACTTGAAGAAAAATTTCATCAAGAGGATATTGCAATTCTAAACATCTATGCACCAAACGCAATGGCACCCAAGGTCATAAAAGAAACACTACTACAGGTTAAATCACATAGTGACCCTGACACTGTGATGGTGGGAGATTTCAATACCCCACTCTTACCAAGAGAGTTCACCCAGCCAAAAACTAAACAGAACAATTCTCTAGCTAAATGATGTCATAGATCACATGGACCTGGCAGGTATTTACAGAACATTTCACCCAAACACAAAAGACAAATTCTCAGCACTTCATGGAACTTTCTCCAAAATTAACCATATGGACACAAAGCAAGTCTCAACAGATACAAAAAAAAATTGAAATAATACCCTGCATTCTATCTGGCCACCACCGATGAATGCTGGATATCATAATGTTTACAGACTCATGGAAACTGAAACACTCACTACTGAATGAAAAATGGGTCAAGAAAGAATTAAAAAACCTTCTAGGACTAGATNATAATGAAAGCACAACATACCCAAACTCATGAGACACAACCAAGGCAGTTCTAAAAGGTAAAACCATAACACTTAGTGCCTACATTTAAAAAAAAAATGAAGAGATCTCATATTAGTAACTTAATGGTGCACCTGAAAGCTCTAGAACAACAAGAAGAAAAACACACAAAGGGAGCGGACCACAAGAAATAATCAAACTCACGGCTGAAATAAATAAAATAGAAACAGAAAAAAAAATACAAAGAATGAAATGAAGAGTTAATTCATTTTTGAGAAAATCAATATATTGATAAACCCATAGCCAAGTTAACTAAAAGGCAGAGTGAGAAGACCTCAATTAACAAAATTAGAGGTGAAATGGGGACATAACAACAGACACCAAGGAAATCTAGAGAATCNTAAGGACATACTTTAAATCCTGTACTCTGCCAAACAGAAAAACGTAGAGGAAGTGGTAATATCTTGATNACCTACAAGGCTGAATCAAGATCAGATAAGCAGTTTAAACAGATTTATAACCCTTCAGAAGCAATAATTAAAAGACTAAAAACAATTTTAAAAGCCCAGTGCCAGTACAAATCAGCACAGAATTTTCCCAGATTTTCAAAGAGGAGTTAATGCCAATACTCTGAAATTATTCCACAAAACAGAAAAAGAAGGAACATTGCCCATTCTTTTTATGAGGCCACAATTACCCTGATAACTCAACCACATAAAGACCCAACAAAGAAAGAAAATTACAGAGTAATTTTCCTTATTAACGTAGATGAGCAAATTCTCAATAAAATAATTGCAAACTGAATCCAANAACACATCAAAAGGATCATCTACCATGACCAAATNGACTNCATCCCAGAAATGCAGGGGTGTTCAACATATGTAAATCTATAAAGGTAATCAAACATGTAAACAGACTGAAAGGCAAAACCACAAGATCATCTCATTAGATGCAGAAAAGANCCTTGACAGAATCCAACACCCCTTCATGATAAAAGTCCTTGAGAGACTAGGGATACAACGGACACACCTAAACATAATAAAGGCAGCTTACAGCAAACCCATAGCCAATGTNAGTTTAAATGGAGAGAAACTCAAAGCAGTTCCACTAAAATCAGGAACAAGACGAGGCCGTCCACNCATTCCATACCTATTCAATATAGGACTTGAAGCCTTAGCTAGAGCAATAAGACAACTGGAGGAGAGCAAGGGAATACAAATAGCAAGAGAAGAAGTCAATGCAATCCCCATCAAAATTCCAACGAAGTCACACTGAGTATTCAAATTACACTTAAGGGCAGGCCCCATGACCAGCAGTAGATGGCCAACACAAAACAAACTCAGTGGCATTTTTGGAGGTTCTTTTTTTTTTTTTTTTTTTTTGCCTTACAGATCTTTTGCTTATATAGTATAGTTTCTGATTTGTTTTTTATGGGTTTTCTGTGTGTGCAAGTGTGCATGTCTCAGCATCTGTATGTGTTTGTTGTGCTTTTTCCTTGTCTCTTGATTTCTCTGTTTGTTTGATTTTCCCTACTCTGGTTTTATTATTATTATTATTATTTAGATGCCAGTTTGTGTTCTAATGAGAGAGAAGGGGTGTGGATTTGGGTCGGTGGGAAATTGGAGAGGACCTGGGAGGAGATGGGGAGGGGAAATCACATTGAGAATATATTTATTGTATGCAAGAAAATNTATTTCCAATTTAAAAAGTGGGCAAAAGATAAGTTTCAAGGTGAGAACAGCTGAGAGAAGTTGCTTTTGCTGTTTACTTATTGTATTGATAAAGCTGTGACATAAACACTATTCTGGCCCCCAAACCAGACCCATGCCAACCACCTTCATGATATTGTCCANGATCTCTGCAGTGGTCCCTTGAGGCCAATAACAGGTATCCATGGTTAGCCACAGGGAAGCTGAACCCCAGCAAGTGTAGGAAGCAGGCCTGAAGTTACATCCTTAGCTCATTAAGTGACAGGGCCAGAATTGTAAAGTCAATATTCCTGGACCCCAAACCAGTTCTGCATTGTCTAAGTAAAGCCTGGCACTGAGGACTATAAAATGTTGTTGAAAACATAGTTTTCTCATTAAATAGAAAATCTTTGTGTCTAGTACGTGAGTGGGCAATTTCATAAGAGAAAACCCAAATAGATCTTGGAGAAACTACAGTAAGTGTTCAAATATTTGTCTCCTACCTCAATTGACCTTTCAAGGTCCTTTCTAGTCCTCTGATTCTATGGATTTTGCTAAGAGTTCTAGTCTAAAATAATGACCAGCAAACAGCCTGATGGCCTTATCTTTACTTATCTTCATCTTGTAATTTCATTTTTCCCTTCCAAATATATGAGTGTGCACATGCACACACACACACACACACACACACACACACACACACACACACACACACAC
>LZPO01027516.1:80983-103101 GCA_001675575.1 Neotoma lepida | reverse complement strand
CGCTAGTACACACATACTAGTGCACACATTTTCCCATACAAATGTGCTAGGAAAGAAACATGCGTCTGCTCATTGGAAAATAATGAATGAGGCAGTTCATCTAGACTCACTACTGGACTTTAGTCTCTGTTTACAGGTGAGTTACTGCTTTATCTCTTTGTGTCCACCTTCANGGCCAAACTTTAGAACTAGATAGAACTCAGCCAATGANTAACTTTGGGCCACAGAAAAGACACCTACAGGTCTCTGAGCTTTAAGTCCCACATTTCTGAAACTCAAGATAGCACCTACTTAGCTGCACTAAGACTAAAAGTGAAGTTACCTGATTAGCTTTTCCTATTATAGTGTAGTGTTATAGAGAATCGAGTGTGCCACTTAATGTCATAGGAACTTGAACCTCGAAGTTCAACATTCCTCATCTGCAATAAGGGTAATATTTTCCTCACGCACATCCCTCTGAGTCATAATGTAGCAAGCAAGAAGCTCTGTCTCCTGCCACTGCCGTTCTCAACAGTCTCCTGCACTTCCTAGCAGGCACAGCAGGTGGAGCAGGTGAGTCGCGCGCGGAGCTGCCTTGGTCAGCTCTCGCCNCTGGCAGTTCCCAGACTGCTTTGGTTCAAAACAAACCTGTTTGTCCTGGAAGGTTAGCCTTGGAAGGCAGAGACNCCATCTGTGCAGTCCAGCTGGCAGGCTGATCACCTACCTGGTGCTTCCAGGCAAGCTCTTGGGCACACTTGCCCACACTTCTTCGGACCCCACGTTCTTGACAAGTTAACATTCTGTCTGTGCAAGACGCTGCTAATAATGATCTAAGTTTAGTGAAGATATTTTAGCACTCAGAATACACAGCGTATTGGCCCTGTATCGTTTTATCTGCTGGGCGAAGGAANGCTGGTATTCTAGGTTGGATGCAAGTCACGTTCAGCTTTTTCAAGAGGGTGCCTTTCCTACGGCAATCCTCAGACTTAGATCCAGCACCCAACTTCTCAGGGTCCAACCAAACCACCCATCTATGTGTGCTCCGCCAACACTCCACCTATGTAACAAGCAGGTTCCAGAGGGAAATGGGCACCTACATGACAGCAGCTGCATGTGGAATACATGAGAAGGCTCAGCAGTGTGCCAAGACAGAGCCCAGAGCAGTGGCATTCCAGCATACAGCCAGTTTCCATGTTCTTCAACCCATGGAATGGCCAGCACGAGCCACAATTCTCAGCTTTGCTATGCTCCATTCCCCCTGTAACAGAATCATGTAACTCTTTCTTACAGTTCCTTAAAGCATAATATGTGGTTTATAAAACACCACACCCACACCTACTCTAACATTCTAATCTAAAGAATAAACAAAAGGAAGTTCATTATAATAAATTAATATGNATNTCAACATGTAAATGATCATACAACTACTCTAGAAGACTTAAGGAGTCTGGCCTGCTCTTGGCACCGTTCTGAATATGCTGGCCATAAANAGTAACTGTTGGTGACTCAGATCCCACAAGCCACATTGTATAGGTGACTACTTCTAATAGTGTTTCCACCAAATGTAAGCATAACCCNTTATTTCTTACTTACTTATTGACATACATACTACTATAGGTTAAAGTGGTTTTGTTAAAGTTGTGTTTATATCTAAGTTCTATGCTCCCTGGTGATTGTGAAGTTCTGCCCTCTCACCTTCTCCTTCCAGCTGTCTTTTTCTGAGCAATCACCAGGGGGCAGTAAGTTCTGCTACTATGGGAAACCATTGGTATGGTGAGTCAGAGAGGGCTTGAGGTCCAGTAGGAGACCCCACCCTTGTTAGCTGCTTTCCGGAACTCTTAGAAAGAACCCAGGTTCTCTTATTACCTAAATCCCCTCCAAGTGCACGTGCCAAAACCTCTGCTTACCTGGCACCAGACTTGATGGTGACTTGTCCTAGATTCCTGTGTGACAAGGTTATACACATCTAGATGTGTATAAGAGACAGCACCAGGACCGGCCTAAGAAATGCAAGCACAAAGGGACACCTGGTTCCTCTGCAGCAGTTCATCTGAACAGGCTGCCAGAAAGGTCTGGAAGCCAGGTCCAAGACAGAGCTCCATTCCACAGTTAGCCCAGCCCTGTTTAGTGGGGTTATTTACCAGCCAGGGGTCTCCATGGGCTGTTGGAGTAGACTCCAGGTATAGGGTGTTCTGGTGACTTGATAGTTAACTCCTATCATACTCTTTGCTTTGTTGGTTATTAGAGTTTGTTTTTTTTTTAATTCACAAATTCACCTATCATCAAAACAACAACGATTTAATTAGCAAGATTCCTATTTATTCCTTCTGTTTTGAGTTTCCTGTAATGGGATTGTCATATTTTATATTAATAGAAGTTAATTTAGTAAATTAACTTCCTGGCTTAGTAATACATATAAATAATTGAGGGCTGGAGAGATGTTGCTCAGGTAAAGCATTTGTTGCATGAGCCTTGCAGCCCGAGTTCAATCCTGGGAGCCCATGTAGAAAGCTGGAAGGGGGGAACTGACTCCATAGAGTTATCCTCTGATCTCAATATACCTTCCATGGCATGTACACCCACACACATACAGAAGAAGATGAAGATGATGGTTGTGGTGGTGGTGATGGTGATGATGAGGAGGAATTACAGAACTATTATGCTTGAAAATGTTGGACAAGGCAATGGGGAGGCTGAGGTAAGAAGATCATTTGAACCCATCAGTTCAAAGCCAGCCTGAGCAACACAGGGAGACTCCCAACTCAAACAGACAAGAATCGTCTCCTGAGAGGTTTCTGGCTCCTCTCTGCTACTAGTTCCAGCTACAAAGAAGGAAACCGTGGGTATCGNAGGCCGTGTTTAATGTGTGTTCTNACCTCAGGATGAGGTGAGCTTAGTGGGNTTTTTTTCTGATAACTGTGTTGTACACTATGCTAGCTGGAGGTCTTCCTTGAAGCAGACAGAAGCTAGATTCAATGTCCACAGACANTAACACNGGGAGGGCAGGAGGGAACTGTGGGAAGGAGCNNGGGCAGCCAACGCTATCAGGCAATGCTGGCATGGTTCCAAGTCATAGTGTAATTACAGAGCTAAACATTGGCCAGGACTATAAAAGTGAGCTCCCTAAAGCAATTCCTTTCTGTCTATGCTCACTAAGTTAAATGCTTCGAAGAGGTGTGGTTATATAAACAAGTAGTCACAAAAATCTAACTTCATCNAATCAGAGGTGGCTGAGATTACTATAAATATTTTGGAGAAAGATAATATTGAATAAATTCCACTCTTCTGCTGAATTACAATGTCTTTGGTGTTTAAAGAAAACAATTGTAAACAACTTTCAATGATTTAAAAATATGAAATATGACTTTTANAAAAAACAAAACAATGAGGAGCTCCATAACGGATTGATCACGTGCAAAGGCAATAGGCCTGTATCTTAAAGTTGGTGTGAATAGACATTTATAGGGAGGTGAGAATGCTTCCTTCTCTAAAAGTCTATGATTTGGTAGGNTTTCAGTTACTCAGCCCCCTCCTCTCTGAAGATGACCTGAAGAGGCATCTGTGATTGTTCTACAGCCTCTCCACTGATGTGTGGGATAATACTGGGAAAAGGCCCTCCTGGGATGGCAGCCAGCATAGGGTTAGGGTGAGGTGCTTCTGTTCAACAAACATTTACTGAGAATGGTTTTACAACCTTGTCAAATCAAAGACAGCTTACTCTGATTGACATCTACGTTTGACAAGACTGTATGAATACACATACACTTTTTTTTTTACTGTACAGAATACATGTGTGGACTACTAGAGCTAGTGATCAACTACCAGAGTTCTAAAACAACTTTAAAGGATTGTCAATGGTTTAAAAATAGGAAATGTGGCTTATACAAAAAATAAAACAATGAAGAGTTCCATGATNGATTGATCACATGCAAAGGCAATAGGCCTNTATCTTAAAGTTGGTGTGANTAGACATTTATTTATAGTGATGTGAGAATGCTTCCTTCTTTAAAAGTCTATGATTTGATAAGTTTTCAGTTGCTGAACCATCTCCTCTCTGAAGATGACCGACGAGGTTTCTTCTATTTCCTTAGTGCTCTACCGAAGGTGCTAGGGAACATTCAGCTATGGTCTTCTTTACATCAAAGCTATTTTTCATTTGTTTTTTAGATAAGGCTGTTGCAAGAGCCTCTCAGATCTTGTCTTCTCGGAGGAAAGAATTCAGTGAAGAAACACAGATTCCGCAGAAGTTTGTTAAGCAAAGCAAAGGAAAAGCTTCGAAGAGATTGGCATGGGCTGCCTCTAAGGGTATAGTAGCTCAGTGGGTTCTGGGTTGTGGATTTTTTTTTCAAGAGTTTCTGAATATTTGTGAGACAGGTGGCATATTCATGTGAGCAGCTTCCGAGTGCTGGCAGCAGCCTGAGGTTTCTGGAGTCAGGAGCAGAGCTGGGAATGCTGGTACTTACTGGGTTTTCCTACTGCAGCTACTTCCCTTTTAATGGATCTAGAAGCTCAGCATGCACTCAGGTTTAGGGTGGGCCCTCCATCCTCAATTAAACCTCTTCAGAAACACTCCCTGACGTGCTGAGATCTGTCTCCTGAACAAGTTGATGGACTTAACTCATAACAGGTAACTCGTGCCTTTCACTGGGACTGAAAACATCCTGATAAGAACGCTGCCATCGGCGTGTGGAACATTAGGACTTTCTACTTTGGAAAGAGAAAGCCCATGCAAGAAGACAGCGATAACAGGATAGAGTATGGTTCCTATAGCAACATCAGATGACATCACACATCCTCAGACTAGGCAGCCCCTCTGGGAACTTCAGAAAGAAACATCAGCACAAACTAAAGAATTAAATTCAACAAGGTTCCCTCTTCCCAATGACTCTAGCTTACGTCAAGTTGACAAAAATAACTAACCAGGACATCAGGTCACTATGGCCTGTGAGCTTCACCAGGCATAGCTCATGGACCCACCCTCTTATCNAGGTACAGCCTGAAAAGTCCTGTACCCTTCATNACCTCTACTCTCATCCCCAAGTAAGTTGATGTCATGTTAAATCAAGTTTGATTATACACAAATTATTGTATANTTTGTGTCCTACAAACTGCAGGTGGTTTATAACTGCCAGTTATGAACCAATTGGTAGCCTTGCCTTATGGTGTTCATCTACAGATCAGCACACCTGCTCACTGCAGCTCACATGATCATCATTTCACAGTCTCACTTGCACGCCCTTTAAAGTGTTAAAAAAAAAAAAAGAGGTCCGTTCATCTTCCAGCAACTCTTTGTTTTAGACATCAGGTGTCTTTACCAACAGGGTTGAAACTCCAGGTTTAATAAACATTCTTGATCAATGGATTTCCAGGAGAAATTCTTACATGGCTTTGGAAGCAAGGTTGCTTATGTATCCCACATGGCTTGGGCTGTTTTCACACTCAACATCAACTCCAAAAGTAACTCAAAGCTAAAGCTCATTTTCTTAGCCTATTCCATGATGAGCTAAATAAGCTTGGAATGCTACTTACTCCTCCTCGGAAACTCATTACAATTCTCAGATTTGAAGACCAGGATCAAGCTCTCCAGTCCAAGCAGAGAAGCCTGGGTACCAGATGCCTTCCATAGCTCCACAGTATCCAGGCTTTGAATGATGCTCGAAGGCACGGTTCAGGGAATCAGAGGGTAAGGTTGTGGGAGGAATCGGGGAGGGGAGACTTTGCCTTATCAGTGTTCACTGAAGGTTGTCAAAGGAAAGCTCAGTGGCATAGGCTAGACCTGCAGAAGAGTTTCAGGAGCACAAAGAGGAGGAAATTCTGAGAAAGCTGAGTATTCAGGATAAGGTAGATTGAAACTTCTGGTGCTTTGAGGAGCAGGAGGATGTGGCTGAGTGTGGTGGGGCAGGTTAATTCTGCCCACATGCCAAGTGGATGCTGTAGAAGAACTCACCCATGAAGCCAGGGATTATAAACAGACTGTGAGCGTGGCAGACGTTTACTCTGGGTGACAGAGGTCTGGATTTACTAAGCATCATTGTCATGGGTGAGTGGATGTCAGGGGCTCCAGTGAAAGGCGTTACCCCAAACTGTCAGTACTAAGGCTGGGAGACATGATTTTGAGGAAAAAAAAAAAATCCACTAACGTTGGTGAGAGCTGGTGGCTGAATAGGGCAGTATGAAGAAACCACACACAGACTTTAAGCTGATTCTCTTTTTAAATAATGTTTGGTGAGTCAGACAAGGGGGGTCCTGTTAGGAAATTTCACAGCACTCTCGCGATAAATGCTGAATTACACTTCGGAACAACACAATCCGGTTTGAACACACCGTTTTCTGTAGCTACAATGGCCAGCCATCCGCCAGCTTTGCGAGCTCCCCAGTGAAGCCATCTCCCTCCTTGTGGAGCGGACAAATCGCCCCCTGTGGTCTTGTGCCCTGCCTTGCCCCTGAAGAACCTCCTTTTTTTCTTCTTTCCCTTTTTCTCTCTTTTATGTGCAGTTGGTTCCCACAGGCTGCTTTTATCAATATTTCAATTGGTTGCTGCTGACCTATACTTGAATCCAAATATTTGCCCTATTCAGTGTGAATTGCCCATTCAGCCCCATGCTTGATTATGTCTGTGCTCTTTTGAGCAAACTGAATGGGCTACTTGACTATGTAATGCCGATATAACCTGGTCATTAGTAGTGTTTGTCAGAGTTGCCCATATACGACAGGGGAGGACAGGGCTGGTATTTCCTTCCAGGGCAGTCAGGGTAAAGAGAATGANCTACACTTACCACAGCATATGTGCAAACTACACCTATGCTCTTCAGAACGGATCTGTGCTCTACTAAGAGTCAAATAGGTCAGCAATCAAGGATGAGTAGTTCTTAAGACTCACAATCTTATTTTTTCCCTGAGAGATTGTCTCCTGTGAAATCAACGTGGTATTTTTTTTATGGTGACCCACTCTTGCCTTCATTGTTTAGATCAGACATGAAGTTCAATGAAGTGGTCCTGGTTAACATCACCCTATCTTGATGGCCTGACATTCCTTTCCAGAGTGAAACTCCGTATCTGTGAACATCGGGTANCATGTACTCCACATCCATAAACATCAGATAGCATATACTCCACATCTGTAAACATCAGGTAGCATATATTCTACTTCTGTGAGCATCAGGTAGCATGTACTCCACATCTGCGAACATCACATCAGGTAGCGTGTGTCCGCACAATGCTTCCTCATGTTGTGGTGACCACTCCCCCCCCAACAAAATATTAATAACGAAGCATTAGGAAGGTTGAAAACCACTGCTCTGGAGACTTCCTAAAACTTTGAGTTGTTTATTTCCTGAGTCCCTGAAGGCTGGAATGCCTCACCTCCCTTCAGGGTACCCTGTGTCTTAATAAGCTTTCCTCCAAGAAGGTTTTTATCTTAGAGGAAATAGCAATACAGCAGCCAGAAACAAGCATGACTATAAAACACAGGCTAATTTGTCCAGTGCTCCAGATCAGGAAGAAACAATGGGATGCATATGGACCTGTGTGTTTGTCCTTGTTCTTGAAGAGTCCAAATTTTATCAACAAAGGNAGTATGTATATCATATACTTATCAACAAATGTAGAAGTATNTATAAAGTAAGGACACAAATCTGTAGAGTACCATTCCAAGTACTGCGATGATGGACTGAACAAAACCAATAGTGTACAGAAAAATTTCCTGGCCTTCTGGGAGCTGACAGTCTTTTCAAGGAACTAATCTGTGGACACAAATAGGCAATAATNGAGGCAGATCCTACTTCAAGGTACAAGAGGGCAACGTGGTTATTTGGAGCCGGAAGAAGCCATGTACAAGCGCACCGGGTATTTCTCACCTGTGTCTTTCAAAGCCTTGCCTGACATCTACTATTTAGTGCTGCTTCGGTCTCATGCCACCCANGNTTCCTGTCTGTTCAAAGTTTAGCCAGCCTTTAGGCATCTTTTGTGTGATCCTGTGATATAGCCAGCCTTATTGTTTTGTCTTCCTGTTCTCATTAAACTGATAGCCNTGAATGAGAGAGGGCAGGTAAACGGGCATTTCTTAAGCACCCACTATANCCCNCCCACTGCACTGGGCACGTCTAAACTTGTTTCTTATTCATTTTTGATGGTTTTCACTCATTCTCTGATTCCACCTCATTCAAGATAGTCAATGCCTCGATTTTCAAAACCATCTTCCCGGTCCTCTGTGCTCTCCCCAGNAGCCAAGAAGTTATCTGTGCACCCAATCATGGGAGCGTTTGGTACAGCTTCTGCTTCTGGCTTGCTTAGAGTTTCTTAAACTGGCTGCGATGATTAATTGTGACTGTCAACTTGTCAGGGTTTGGGATCACCCAGGAGACACACTTCAGGATGTATCTGTAAGGGTTATTTACAGAAAGACTTCGCTGAAGGGAAAAGACCCGCTGTGGATGAGGGTTGCACCATTCTAGGGCATAGAGTCCTGGCCTGAACAAAAAGAAGGAAGCCAGCTAGCACCAGCATTCATCTATTTTCTGGCTTCAGACACAAAATGACCAANTGCCTCACACCCCTGACACCATGTCTTCATCACTGTGACAGACTACACTCTCAAATCCTTCCTTCCTTCCTGAAGCTGATTTTCTAGACATTTTGTTACAGCAAAAAAGAAACTCACTAAATACTGTCGCTGTTACTTAGCCACNAGGATTATTTCGAAGGTCAGACAGTGCAAATCCTGTTGTGACTTTTTGCTGAGCTCATGTCCTTTCTGAGTCCCCTTCCTGCCTTTCCAGGTCCTCTAAGCAAAGCCGTCACAGCCCAATCCACACATTGTCCTNCTCAGGGACAAATGTCACGGCCATTGCTCTCGTGTCATTTGAACATATCTTCAGCCTTTCTCCTATCTGGCATGAATCCCTATAGAGGGAATTTGCTCCAGATAGCTACATTAAAACCCAGCTCAGCCCATGTAAAAATAGATATACTAGTGCCCCGTGCCAAGCTGCCCAGAAGGCTGAGCAGTGATGAAGTGACTGCATGCTACCCAGTGCTGCATGCAGACAATGCTCTGGCATCAAGAAATGAATATGCAGATGCAAGTACACATTACAGGGGAGTTCGGGGTGGNGGGAGTTGTTTTCAGTGTTAGTTGGTCTAAGGAAGAAATAGAAGGGAGTTAGCACTTCTGGAGTCTCTAGTTCCCTATGTTGCCTGCTGGTGGTGTGACCCAGAACTGTAACTCAGTGCCTTGTCCCCTTATCTCTAAAATGCAGGCCTATAACAGCAAATGCAAAGGAGGCTGATGCAGGAGGAGTGTTACAATTCAAGGCCTGAGGAGAGGAGGTAGGGGAAAGTGTGGTTGATATGTAAAATAAATTTTAAAAAATATTGTTTAAATAAAAGAAAAGAAAAGAAAAAAATAATTAAATGGGAAAAAAAATTCAAGGCCTGCCTGGGCTATAGGCTGAGTTCAAGGCCAACCTAGACAAGTTAATGAAACCCTACCTCAGGTGAAAAGATGAGTGTGGCAGAATGTTTGCCTAGCACACACAGGGTCTTAAGTTCAAACCCCCATGCCAAACAAACAAGTAAACAAATACAACAAAATGAAGGGCTTTATAGGATTGTCAATTAAATTGAGGAAATGTGTGTTTAGTGGACATAGTTTAGTGTCCAGTCATGGTGGGCGATGTAGGAATATAGGGGTGTCTCTGAGAACAATAGAGCCTTTCTTGGTTCTTGGGGATCTTAGCTTGGCGAGCTAGGGTTCTCAAAACTTGACAGCCACCAAAGCCACCCAAGTCGGGTTCTCAAAACTTGACAGCCACCAAAGCCACCCAAGTCGGGTTCTCAAAACTTGACAGCCACCAAAACCACTCAAGTCAGTGGCTTTCGAGTTCTTGTATCTCAAATATGAAGAATGAAATTCATGGACCATAGAGGGTAAATTTTAGAGAGGTATTTATCATAGATAGTTGGGTACCTAAGAGGGAGGGAAGGAGGGGAGAAGAGAGAGAAAGAGAAAGGAGAGAAAGGAGAGAGAGAAGGGAGACATTTGTATTGCAGGAGGGGATCCTGGGAAATAGAATACCATTGAGATGCTAGTCTGGGACTTTTCAAAGGACTTATAGAAACTGCAGTCCTACAGAAACTGCAGTGAAGTATGGGAAGGGGAATGAGTTGGTCATTCCCGATGAACTGGCCAGGAGGTGTCCAAGTGCCTCCTGTCAGTTTGGGGCGCATCCTGATGTACAGCCTCCGGGCAGAGATGGGTCATTTAGGAGACGAGGTAACAAGGAAGCAGAAGTCACTTCTTCATCTTTGGACTCCAGCAAGACATTCTTAAACTGTTGCTTTGGGGTCCCTGCCCTACCTGACCAGTTTCNATTCTCTGTTCTCATCAAGTGCTTCATTAATTTCCTTATAGTTTTTGACATGTACATGTTGTCTTCATTTTAGCAATAANAGATTGAAATGACTTCCTATTAGTAGTGACAAGATCACACCAACATCCAGGGCTTTCTCTATGGTGTAAATCAGCCCCAAATGAAGCTGCATATAGGTAGACCATTTTACTGGTGAATTTGGGAGAAAAGGAAAGAGTATCACAGGAATTCTTGGGCAGATTTGTTTGTTTTTTTCTAATAAATCTCTATTGGTGATCAAAAATCATATGAANATCCTTGGATGAAAAATAATTGATAAAAAATTAAAAATGTATTACTTGATGTATATAACAAACTATTCATGATAATGTAAGAGGAAGCCAAATTACTTATAACAACATTACACAGTTCTGAAAGTACTTGTGTTAGAATGTGTGTTCATTTTTTGGAGCTATCAAAGTCAATTATCATAAGCTGAATGATTTAAAGATAGAAAATGTTACCTCCCAGTCCTGGAGACTAGAAGCCACAAATGAAGGTGTACGGGCACCACTCCCTTGGAAGGGATGGATCTGTTGTAGTCCTCGCTCCTGGCATCGGTGGTTCAGCTAAAAGTACATTATAACCCAGCTCTGCTTCCAAGGCTGTGCACCCTTGTCAATCTCNCCAGTTCTGAGTCTNCATTTCAGTGTATGACCTGTCCCTACACCCTTGCAACTCCCCTGAGGCAGACAGAAAGACAAGGAAAATTACAGGGACTTAAGAAGAGAAGGAAGTGCCTACTNCTGCAGTCTGCTCAGGTCTCTGGATAGCCAAGAGTCAAGAATTACAATACGATTAGCATTTTCTGTGAAAGATGCCTACACAGAATCTTCCAAATAAGAATGCNAAAATAGAAAAATCCACACTGGGCGTAGTGGCATACACCTTTAACCTCAGCACTCAAAGGCAGAGAAGCAAGTGTGTCTCTGCAAGTTTGAGGTCAACCTGGTCTACATATGAGTTCTGGGCCAGTAAGGACTACATAGTAAAACCCTATCTCAAAAATAGGGGCGGGGGGCAGATATGAACAATGTTTAAGGCCTAAATGTATATTGCCTCTCCATTTTCCAAGTTGTAAACCACAACTTTCTAGAAATCTCCCAAGAAATACCATTTATAGTAAAAAGACACATCTGAACCTACTTGNGCAGGCCTTGTAACCTATANGTTTTGAAAAGAAGTGTGATATATTCACAGAAAGGGGGGAAGGAGGGAAGGAGGGAAGGGAAGGGAAGAATATAGATGAAGGAGAAGTCACTCTGCTGAGTAAGAGAGGAAGCCAGCAGCCAGCACAAAGGACTTTTCCCCTGGGAAGACCATAGTGGCAGGTCTGTGTTTCTCAACCCTCACAAAACCTGAATGTNTTTTCAAGTCANTGAAATAATGGTTTTGACCAGGAACANATGATAGCCATCCCAACAATGACCTAGCCTGGTGAATGATGGACAGACAAAGATCAAAAACATACTGATTCTCACATTGGTGTGATGCGCTGTTTGCTAAATAACAACAAACTCATGTCCTGGCATTTTTGTATTGATGAAGAGAGCCTTCTGCAAATGCTATGTTGGTTTGGGCATTGATGAGGAAGTGAAATATGTGCACACTATCTGATGGAGTTTCCATGGTTCCACATAGAAAAATAATTTTCCCCCAGTGTTGGTGTTTTCTAAGAGTTTAGAGTTACTTGCATTGGAGTTTTGTGTCCAAACTATTATAACCCTTGCTTAGAAATATGTTGCATATTTAATGACATGGCTTTAAAAACAGTTCTCACTTAAATACTATCTGGTAAGTCATAAATAGTAAATATATGAATTAATGCCAACATGTAGATTGCAATGCCTCTTGGGTCCTTTCCAAGGGTGCAGAGTCTCTTGGGTTGGTGACAGCTGATGCTAGCTTTGCCTTACTGGCTGAGAGTACAAGACATTGTTACTACCATATTCTTCACATATGTTCTCCCATTTCACTCACATGTGTGGGTTGATTAGCTCCATGGGACAAATGAAGAAACTNATTGGCTGAGAAAAAGTAAAGAATCTGGATCAATCAGAGGTGGGACCCACAGGCAGGCCTGTCTGACTCCCAAGACCCATCCTCATCCCATTGCACCCCACACCACTTTATTGAATATTTCAGGTTTCCAAAGNGGTAGCAAGATGATATAGTTTGGGTTTTTCTCTTTGGATCTCCATCATTGGAGCTCTGTCTTGACTGAACCTTTTGGAGGTTTGTATATTTCTGCTTTTTATCTCTCTCTCCATCTCTCTCTCTACCCTCCTTCTCTTCCTTTCCCTTGCTCCTCCTTTCTTCTCTCTCTTCCTCCGTCTCTCCTTCCCCCCTCCTTTCCTCCCTCCCTCCTGCCTCTTCTCTATCACTCATGCTTTATAACTAACTGACACTTTGGGCCCAGAACNGCCTATACCATATATTTCTAGCCCTTGNATGCATCATGACTCGTGTGTTATGTCACTTTATATATAATATAGACAGCATTAGCACTAGAGNNATATTGCTGGTGATGCTGGCTGCCTTCNTCACACACGTATTGAATCTGAGCCAGTATAATCACACTTGACCTTTGTAGATGGTAGCAGAAAGNAGCCCTGTCTTCAACACTGAAAGTATAGTGCTTCACTCCAAGCTTCTGCTCCAGCAGCCTCTGGACCTGCACCCACCCTAACCATGAATCTGAGTCACTCTCTCAGGCCTGTGAAACTCTGTCTCTCCATTGACACTTGACACCTCCATCTTCACAGAATTGTTGAATCAAATAAGAAAAGACTTTCTGGAGGTTTAATTCCCAAGGTTCTATACCACCGACTTGGTCCTGACTCGGGGCACACCTTCCTGTGTCTGCCCCAGTGAGGTGCTGGGCCGGCAGCCCGGTTGCTCAGTGTGTCCTTTCACCATTATGTTTCTCCCTGGAAACAGCAACATGCATGGCGCCCTTCAGAACTCGTGTTAGAAAGCACAAATAATAAATTATTAGGGGAACAAAGATGGGGCTCATGGAGGAACGATTGCTCTGTGGGTAAATAGAACCCCACTGTGTATTAAACAAAAAGTAAACCCCATTTTCTTTTGGATAGTTAAGTTGCCATCAATTCAAATAGAGAACAAGGCCCTGGACATAGTTAATAGTCCGCAGACTGGCCAGCCCGGGCTTTGAAAGCATTTCAGCTTTCCTGAAGTGCTGCTTGTACCCAATTATAACTCACTGCTCACCATCTTCATAATTTAAATCTGTCCGCCCCTCAGGGGGGAAAATTTTTTGCTAATCAAAGCCATGAATGCACCTTTCTCCTTTTGACAGCATTCAATTAAAGCTAAATGGTCGGTTTTGAATGAGTTACTGTGAAGAATAAAGACATTAATGAGGTAATTTCATTATGGAGACTCGTCCAGGCCTATGTGAAAACGAGGGAACTAAATGGAGGGGAAAGCTGCTGAGGAAATTAGGGTTTCTTCCACCCTAATTAATGTTTGGGGGCATTTAGTACAGGCACCAAATTAACTGCTCCAAAGAACTCTCATTGAAAAAAAAAATACATTGTTACTCTCTCCCGTAATTAGAAGACAGTACAAGGAGAGCCCTCTGGGAGTATAAAGCAGGCCTTTAACTTGTTCTGAGGGCCACCGAAAACACACTATTAAGGATCTGGAATTTAAGGAAGCAGGCATACAATATGGGATTGTTTAGGTCCTTGGACTTTCTGAGAAGTAAACAGGTAGCCTCTGAATGAGGAATTATGAGACTCCTGGGGGGCCTGTCTTCCCAGCCAAACAGTCTTAAATGCATCCAAAAGGAAGAAAGAAAGGTGAATAGGCCCAGTGTGGGTCGCCCAGGGAATGCTCAAAGCTTGTCTTAAGTGATTACATGATGTTGCGCCCGCCCCTCTCACTGAGTTATCTTTACACTGCTTTTGTCCACTCTAATTGGAGCTGATGAGGTGCTAATTGGAGGCCTTTTTAAAAAGCCCACGACTTTAATCATTAGAAAAGCGAGGGAATCCGAAGGAGTGGAGTTAATGAGATGGAGAGAAGAGAGAAACCTTATGTAGCTCAACAAAAATAAAACTGGGTTTGTGTGCACACAGAGGGAAGTTTGATGGAAGGGGGAAAGGATTCNGGGGCATTTTAAAATCTTTCCAGAACATCTTCACAAACCAGAAGAGGATGCATGCTGATTATCAGTCCAGCAATTTCTGCCTTGCAGTTCCCATCTTGGGCCTGAACTCAGTCAACAACCTTCATGTCCCAACTCCCTGGTTCCCTTTCAAAACTGCAAGGGAGAGATGCAGGCANCAGGCAAGCCCCCTGCTGACAAGTGTCTTGCTTCTCAGAGANAAAATTTTCCCTGAGCCCTTTGGAAATGGCTTGCATCGGCTGTGGAAAAGGCATCTTCAGCAAATTTCCCCCATGCTGGATGCAGGGCGTTCCACAAGATGGGAACAGAACTCAGGCTTGTCTTACCTACATGGCCCTGAGTCAGGTCTACTCTGATTTGGGGATCTCATTTTTTTTGGGGGGGTGTTGTTGTTGTTATTGGTCCTCTTTGCTTTTTTGTGTCTTCCAAGTCTCTAAAAGGAGACTTTATGGCTTTTAGCAGAAAAAAATAAACATTGAACATATATTTACATTCAAGGTAACTTTGTTTGGTTTTTGTGTTTTGTTTGTCCCACAGACTAGCAGGCAGAGAGAAGCCCCCTGTGTAGTATGAAAGTGGGCTTCCAGAAACATCTCTTAAAGAGCCCTGAGCCTGGGCTGCTCTGTAAAGGGATCCCTGGAAAGTCAGGACACCTTGAGAGTTTGAGGGTGAACCAGCAAGCATGTGCTTCATCCAGGCTCCCTCCCACAGTTTGTTTCCTGACCTCNGGGAGGTCAGGAAAGGTGTTTGTGGAGTATTTTATTGGATTTACAAAGCATGCCATGGAGTTAGTACTTCTTAAGTATTTTACACTTGTGCTTAAACCCTCCTTGAAGGTTAATTTCCTGACACTCCATGGCCCACTTGAGGCCAGTGACCCCGCCATTTGTCTTCTGTTCTCACCTAAGTAGCTAAATGTTTCTGTCAATTTTTCCACACTGCCTTAATGTAAAATCCACTCCACAGTACATAAGTCAAACAAATACAAAACATGACACAGGTCAACCTATAAATTTGAGCACGTGATGTGTGCAAAAGGTCAGTAGACTGAGGTTTTTTTTTTTTTTTTTTTTTTGGTTTTTCGAGACAGGGTTTCTCTGTGTAGCTTTGCACCGTTCCTGGAACTCACTCAGTAGCCCAGGCTGGCCTCGAACTCACGAGATCACCTGCCTCTGCCTCCCGAGTGCTGGGATTAAAGGCGTGTGCCGCTACCAACCGGCAGTAGACTGAGTTTTATCCTTAGGAAATGATTGGATACCTATGAAGTGCTTCAAATCTCACCTGACGTGGGGTTAGAGGCCAGTAATTCAGAGCTGACCCAGAGTGACCGAGAGGAGGAGAGAAAACTGAAGAACAGAGAGTCCCAATAGGCAAAAAGAATTTGTGCAAAACAGAAGATGAACCGGATGTGGAAACTAGACCTAAAGAAGAGGACTCCGAAGGAGATACATAGAGAGATACACTGTCCACAACNCTTAGAGCCACAGTGCTAGAAAATGCCTGCTAGGTGCTCTGGTCCCAGACCACTGTTCCTCAGACCAAGTGATGGGTTCAAATCTTCCAGGTCATAGGAAGTGGCTAAACCTGCACTAAATTCTAGATCTGCTTCAAACAACAAACTGGGAACCGTTTTTCTTTCTTCTTCTTTTTCAGATATATTTTTGTTGTATGTATATGAGTGTTTTGTCTTCATGTACCTATATGTACACTTCATGCATGCCAGGTGCTCACAGAGGCCAGAAAAGGATGCTGGATTCCCAGGAACTAGAGTTATGAATGATTATAAACCACCATGTTGGTCCTGAGAATCAAATCCAGGTCCACTGTAAGAGCAGGAAGTGCTCTTAGCTCGTAGCTGAGCCATCTCTTCAGCCCCATGATCCTTTTTTTTTAAACAGCACAAAGAGTTGACTCACGAGTTGAGTTTGCCAGTCACCTGCTACGAAGTTCCTGGGTATATTAGATCAGACTAGGGGAAGCCAGTTATATGTATGTGTATACCTGTATACATTTATATAGTGTACTGACACTTATACCTACATGTCAGCCCCAAATCAGTGGTGTGGAAGGATCTTTCATTGACATGGACAAATGCATACCTAAGAAAACAGTCACTGTATTTGTTAGCTTGACTCACTTGGTCATTCCTGTACCCATGCATTTAGTATCCAGCAAAAATTGGGACACTCACAATAAACAAAACCTGGCCCGTGTCCTGTGCACAAGGCAGACATTACTGTAAGGTCTCCATACCAGATACATGATTCCTAACGCTGCACACAGTACCTATGTGCAATGTCGGAGCAGACGGTCATCTGAAGACTTCAAACCGCACCAGCTTGGGTGCTTCCAAAACCCAAGCTGCAGTCACTGGCACCATAGCCTCCCTCAGCTACTGGTGAAGCAGTTTCTAATGAGTTAATGAGCAGCCTGAGCATGGTGGGTAAGGAGCAGTGGGAGGGTGTGTGTGTAGAGGGGACCTGGTAATCTCCACACATTAGCAGATGCTCCAGCAGGAAGCTGGGAAAGCTATTTGCCAGCTGGCTGCAGCTTCTGAAAGAGCCAACAGAAGGGTNGGTCCATGTGGCCTCCATCAGTTCAGTGACCATATTTTCAATGATAGTCATAATAAAACCTNGGACACGCAATCTATCAGTGTTTTTCTTTTGTAAATTAATTTGATAAAATAACTTACACAGACATTAAATTGAATTTAATTATACAATTATTGAATTGACCTTATTAGAAAATTTTCATATGAGGACAGGGACATCAGAGAGCCAGGACTGAATATCTCAGTATTATAGCTTGAGAGAGAGACAGAGTCCCAATTTAATAGAGAGTCCCACCAGCAATGTAGGAGGCTTCAGATTTCTCCATGTCCTCACCAGCATTTGTAATTTTTCTGTTTTATTTGGTGTGTGGGTGTGTGTTATATTTGTGTGTTCCTGTGTGCACGCTAGTGCACATGCATGTGTGTGGGACCCAGGGGTTAATGTTACATGCCTTCTTCAATTGTTCTCTCTCTCTCTCTCTCTCTCTCTCTCTCTCTCTCTCTCTCTCTCTCTCTCTCTCTCTCTCTCTCTCTCTCTCCCTCCCTCCCTCTGAAACAGACAGATGTCTTTACTGTCTTTTCTCTGAGACACTTGCCCCTTTATCCTCACTTGTGGTCCATTTATCCCTCAGATGGTGGCATCCACAGGGAGACTTCTGAGAGCTGTCTACTGAACAACAAGATCCCCTCTTGCACCNTCCCACTGCTCTGGTCGCTTTCTGTCCCATTTCTCTGGTTTTGTTTGCTTGCNTCTATGGCATCTATCAATTTCATAAATTGAAATTTCTTTAAAGTTGTTGACATCTTTATTGTGTCAGGGTTCCGAATATGATGCTCCAACCTCAGAAACACAGTTTCTCCCCACCTTNCTCTTACCGTCCTGTCTTTTACCACTTCCGTTCCACCCAGCCCAAACCTAGAATCCAGAATTACCTTCTCCCCNAGGCAGACCACAGAAGCTGGAACACTTTTCCCTCAGAGCCAATCAGAAAGCCCAAAGGTATTAGGAACCTCTACCTACCTTTGCTGGGAAGCTGGCCAGGAAAGACTTCTCTAGTAGAAGCAGACAGAAGACTCCTGTCCCAGGATGGGAGGAAGGGGTGCTACAACTAAGACACCAAGAAGGGTCTGGGCAGGTGGATCTGCTGTTTTGCCCATGGTCTGCTTCCAGTAGCCCAGGTCCTTGTTATCTAGTCCTATACTACAGGGCTGTCCATAACTCATCAAAACNAAGCATAGAAATGGCTAGTTCACCTGGACCTTTGGGTCATCAGTCTCAAGACTCCTATGATACAGAAAACAATGATCAAAGGCATCTGCAGTGTTTTCCTCTTCTTGACCTGTCTTCTCATGACTCTTTACGATGGGCAGGAAAGGGATCAATCCATCCTCCCCAGCACTCCCCTCCAATTGCATGTCTCTCCTGGCAGCCATGTAAAATACTGGGATAGAGAGTTCCTGGCTACATGGTTCATGGTTGTATCCCTAAGGTCCAGCACAGCACTAAGTGTTATCCATAAAAGGCACAGTGAATGCTTACTGAATGAGTGAATGAGGTATTTACAGTTATAGGTTCCCTTCTGTCATATCCCTAGTGTTTCAGGTNTAGCTTTGCATATCTGAGATTTGATCTAGGAATTATAAGTTATTATCAGAGTTATACATGTGGAGCATAACTTGTTATGGACTCCTGGGCCGTTTACACAGCCAGCAGACAGACCACTGCAGGTGAGGTCAGCCTCCTAATCAGATCCAATTGCTGTCTGTGTTCCAAAGTTTACCTTCTGCCCTAGAGTTTTAAGTCTGTTTACAAACACTCAGAGAAAGAACAGATTGCCCCCTCCTCTCTGCCAGTTCCATTTCCCTGTGTAAACATGCACAGCCCTTCAAACATCTCAGAGAAGGGCACACAGGCTTTCCCTCACCCCAGCCCTGAGGGACNCGTGTCTTTCTCGCACCCTGTGTTTCCAATAAGCAAGAAAATCTTTTCCGTTCTCCTCTATGAAATTGGTATCTCCATTTTCCCTTAGATTATTTTCTTCTGCATTTATTTACTTATTGTGTGTGTGTGTGTGTATATGCTGTCTCTTATACACATCTAGATGTGTATAAGAGACAGGATGTATACCATACTATTCATGTAGAGGTCAGAGGACAACTTTCAGAAGTCAGTTCTCTCTCTACTACGTGAGTCCTAGAAATCAAACTCTGATTCTCAGGCTCAGCAGTAAGTGTTTTACTCGCTGAGCTGTGTGGCCAGGCCCCTCATTTTAACTTTTATCTTTAGGCCAATGACTTCATGTTTTTCTGGACTTTCTCTGGACTGCTGCTGCTCATTCAGTAATACTATTTAGGTTTCAACTCCCCAGAATGCTTTGAGCTTTGCTGAACCAGACATGTTCCCTTTTGCCTTTCCTACTAGTCAACGTTTAGTGCTCATACTTGCCTTAGCCAGCTTTCTGTCACCACAACAAGCAAACAAATACACGAGGTAAATAACTTATCAAGAGAAAAGGCATGCTTTCTCTCATAGTCAGAGGCACTCCAGGACACAAACAGTTGTTCCCCTCGCTTTGGGCTTGCAGAGGCACATCATGATGGAAGTATGTGGTACAGGACACTATACTGAGAAAGAGAAAGGCNAGAGAGATGGCTTAGAGGTTAAGAGTACTTGCTGCTCCGGCAGAGGACTGTAATTCTGCCCCTTGAACCCATGTCAGGAGTCTCACAGCTGCCTGTATGTAACTCTAGCTCAGAGGACAGAACACCTCCTTCTGGCTTCAGCAAGTACTCAGATACATGTGCAGAGGCCCCCCCACACCTACAGATAAACAAAATTAAAAATCTTTTTAAAAGAGGAAGCAAGAATAGGGTCTCACTTTCTCCTTCAACCACATGCCCTCATTAACTGGAAGACCACCCACTAGGCCCCACCCCCNAAAGATTCCAGCACCTCCCAATGGCAAAGAGCTGAGCGCTAAACNTTGGACGCNTATCCCTGGGGACACAACACTTCAGACCTAAACCACAGNAATCCCTTTATCATTAATACAGTTTCCTACATAAACATCTGACTCAGATGCCACAAGACCCAAAACCTAGGCAAAGTNGATTATGAATGGACACAGAAAGANGGCGTGTGGTTAGGGGTACAGTGAGGTTTAGAAGTGTTCAAAGGAGGGGTATGAATGAGGTCTTCTAGTGATNAAGAGTGGCTTAGGGTGCAGAAGAGAAGCCTAGAATAGTGTGGAGTGAACTTTGTCAGAGGCGGGGCCGGNAGGTGTTAGGGAGGAGTAGAGGGAGCACTGAGGAAATAGCAGGAGTTGAGTTTTCTACTCCACCTCTCAGGGTTCTTTTTTTACAGCTCTTGGTCTCCTCCTCATCTGTGATGGCATAGCCTTGGCTCGCTCACCTGCACTCTTCCACCTTTACCAACCTGGCCTAAAAGTCTCACGCCACTTCATCTTAATTTTATCTAAACTAAACTAAACCCATCTTAATTAGCCTGGGCTAATGGAGACTCTGATTGAAAATTCTCCTTCTGTCTTCCTTTCCCAAGTTCCTTGGGCCACTCTCCTGGTCTCAGGGGGTAAACAAGGTGTTCATCAGAGGGAACCAGGTTGTAGGTGACTAGGTTATAGAAAGTGCTGAAAACAAGATTTAGCAGGACACTAAGCAAAATTTGTAAAGCTCGGCCTGACTTGAGCTCNCTNCGGGCTAAGTGGAGCTGTATGAGCCTGGCCTGGCTNAGCANTGATAATTATCTCCATTCCTTAAATGTTTTTTCTCTGCTGGCTTTTGGAGGCATTTATTCTCCAACACCACATTACTCAATAGCCGTATAATTGTTGTGTCCATTTCCTTGGCTCTGATGGGTGGGAGAGCCAGTTATCTTTCCCAGGTCATTAGCCCACTGGCCTTTGCATTAGCAGCCCCACCACTGGGGGGTTGCCTTGGAGACAAAGCTTCCTGTGGGTAATCCAAGATTATCCAGCTCTTTGTCCCGCATGTGACCCATAATTACTTGCTAAATTAGAATGGTTTTCTGGAAATCACAGGCAGAGGTTAATATGTTCTTCCAGAACTGGTCAAGCTAAGATGACACTGAATTCAGAGGGAATTCAAGTCACATGATCCCTGAAGGCGTCTCTTTGAGTAAGAAGATGAACTCTCCCACTAGGAAGCACTGCGCCCCATAAAGCCCCTGTCACTCACACAACCTCCTCTGCCTGCTTTTCTGGTTGTGGTTTAATCTCATGACAATTCACTATGTCAATATTGAGTAGACTCATTCTGCAGCAGGAGTCTGCATCCATTTGTCTTTATAGATGCTTTACTTTACGCTTCAGCCCATAGCTCTTCTGTAACTGCCATTTTCACTCTGCATCCACACAGTTGTGATTAATGTACCGATCTGGGACGTGCAAGAAACTAATAGAAAACACAGAAGGAGAATATGTTGGACAAAAATGTCTGGGCACTAACATGTCCTCCCTAAGATTTTATACTGAAAGAGAGGGTAGAACACTCCTAATGAGAGGTCCCTTCAAAGCTTTTTTTTTGTAGATAAATACCACGCCAGCAAATGCAAACACAGAAAGAGAATGGTCATGGGCATACATGTAACATTCTTAGATGTTTAGCCATTTAGACTGTAAGTGAAGCTACTGAGGAGAGTTCTAGAAGTAAGGAAAATAAAACACTACCTTAAAATTTTAAATGAGTAGTTCTCACCACTAGAGTCTCACACTTGGAATAGTACAGGGTCTGGAGTCTCATAGTCACCCATCCAAAAGACATTTAAGAAACCCAACTAAAGNATGTTAGAACACACATCGCTGGTGATTTGACCAATGGGGTTTCTGCTGGACGGATTCCATAGCAAGTTCTGTGTTGTCATGATTCTATTTCTCAGCTAGCCATCACCTTTGAAAATCTTTATGTATCCAGTGCATAGAGAATATCATGAGATCTCATTTTGTTAAGCCGTAATCCTCTGCAGAGACATTGGCAGATAAAT
>LZPO01027516.1:61528-71712 GCA_001675575.1 Neotoma lepida | reverse complement strand
CAGGAGTTACCAGCCAGATGCAGAGGTAGCAAGATAAGAATCTGAACTCAGAAAAGGTACCAAGCCACATGACTAAACATAGACAAGAATTATGCATTAATTTAAGCATAAGAGCTAGTTAGTAATAAGCCTGAGCAATAGGCCAAACAATTTATAATTAATATAAGCCTCTGTGTGTTTATTTGGGACTGAACAGCTGTGGTACTGGGTGGGACAGAAACTTCCATCTATATCTGTCCATCCATAACTATCTAATCCAGCTCCCTTTCATAGACAGATCCTTCCCTCCTTCATAGTCTCTGACTCTATATCTAACCTCTGTGGTTATACAAATTGTAGCCTGTGTATGAGACACTTAACAGCTAATATCAATATATAAGTGAATACATACCACATTTGTCTTTTGGGGTGTGAGTTACCTCACTCAGGATGATTTTTTTTCTAGCTCCATCCATTCACCTGTAAATTTCATGGTTATGGTTTNNTTTTTAAATAGTTGAATAATATTCCATTGTGTAAATGTACCACATTTTCTTTCTCCATTTGTCTGTTGATGGATGTATAGAATGTTTCCAATTTCTGGCTGCTATGAATAAAACAGCAATGAACATGGTTGAGCAAGTGTCTCTGTAATAGGATGTAGAGTCCTTTGGGCATATGCCTGAGTGGTATGTCTGGATCTTGAGGTAGATCTTAGACTCCTGTTCCCTGCTTCCTGAGGAACTGCCACACTGATTTCTATAGTGGCTGTACAAGTTTGTACTCCCACCAGCAGTGGATGATTATTCCNCTTACTCTACGTCCTCACCAANGTGAACTGCCAATTGTTTTAATGTGGCCATTTTGACTAGTAAAGATGAAATCTCAAAGTAGTTTTGGTTTGCATTTCCCTGATGAAAAGGATGTTGAACATTTCTTTGTTTCCCAGACATTTGTTTTCTCTTTTGAGAACTCTGTTTAGATCTGTACCTCCTTATTTATATTTTTATTTTTTCAAAGTGTTTTTCTCTTATTGAAAATAGATTTTTCTCATACAATATTTTCTGATCATGGTTTCCATGGCCTATCTAGTCTCGGGTTCTTGGATACTCAAGCAGACTGGATTTAGGTTCCATTGCATGGAATAGCCTTAACTCAAATCAGATACTGGTTGGTTACTCCAACAAGCTTTGTGTCACTATTGCATCAGCATATCTTGCAGGCAGATCACTCTTGTAGATTGAAGGGTTTGTGGATGGGTTGGTGTTTTCCTGTCTCCCTTGGTAGCATGAAAAGTACCGTCCAGTACCATGAATACCATTTCATNGGAGTGCTAGGTAGGCACCAGCTTGACTTCTTAATATTCAANGAGGTGTGTAGGTATTGTCTTCAGCAATAGGGCCTTCTGGAAGGTTCATATGGTGGCCAGATATGTCCAGTTGGATCTATTTCTCTTTCTCCCCCACTTTTGGAGATTTAATTTAAATACCCTTCACATATGTTTATATTATAGGAAGCCTCAACACTGTTAGGTTTCCATAGGAACCCTCAAAAGGCCTTTAGTTGTAGCTGTCCCCCCCATATCCCCTCCATCCCCCTTCTCTTTCCTCCTCCTCCCAATTTGATCCTCTCAATCTGTAGATTGCTTTTGGTAGGATATCCATTTTTACTATATTAATCCTACTGATCTATGAGCATGGGAGATCTTTCCATCTTCTGATATCTTCTTCAATTTCTTTCTTCAATGTCTTAAAGTTTATGTCATACAAGTCTTTAACTTGCTTGGTTAGAGCTACATCAAGAAATTTTTGAGGCTATTGTGAAAGGCAATGTTTCCCTGACATCTTTCTCAGTCTACTTGCTATTTGCATATTGGAAGGCTGACTTTTTTTTTTGTCTCCTGCTACTTTTCTGAAAGTGTATATCAGCTGTACAAGCTTCCTGGTGGAGTTTGGGGGGTCATTTATGTATATAACCATCTCATCTGCAAATAAAGGTATTTTGACCTCTTCNCTTCCTGTTTGTATCCCCTTCATCCCCTTTAGTTGTCTTATTGTTCTAACTCAGACTATATTGTACTGTATAAGTACTATTTTGAATAGTTATGGAGAGAGTAGGCAACCTTGTCTTGTTCCTGATTTTAATGGAAATGCTTTGAGTTTTCCTCTATTTATGTTGATGTTGTCTATGGGCTTGCTGTAAATCACTTTTATTATGCTGAGTTATAGTTTAGATTATTAGACACTCCAAGACTTTAATCATGAAGGAGTGTTGGATTTTGTCAAAGGACTTTCCTGCATCTAATGAGATAATCATGTGGTTTTTGTCTTTCAGTCTGTTTATATGGTTGAGCACATTTATCGTTTTCCATATGATGAAACATCCCTGCATCTCTAGAATGAAGCACACTTGATCACAGCTGATGATCTTTTTGATGTGTTCTTGGATTCGGTTTGCAAGTATTTTATTGTGTATTTTTTGGAACTATGTTCATAAAGGAAATTGGTCTGCAATGCTCTTTCTTCATTGGGTCTCTATGTGGTTGTTATATGTGCATGGTTAATGGTCTAGTAAGAAGACTTGGGCAATGTTCCTTCTGGTTCTATTTAGTGGAATAGTTTGAGTATTGGTGTTAATTCTTCTCTGAAATTCTAGGATAATTCTACACTGAATTCATCTAGACCTGGCCTTTGTTTGGTTGGTAGACTTTTAATGACTGATTCTATTTCACTGGGGGCGTTGGGTCTGTTTAAATTGCTTATGTGATCTTCATTTAACTTTGGTAGGTGTTTTATGTCAAGAAAATATTGCATTTCTTTTAGATTTTCCAATTTGGTGGAGTAGATGTTTTTAAAGTACAACATAATGATTCTCTAGATCTCCTTGGTGTCTGTTGTTGTCTCCCATTTTGTCTCTAATTTTGTTAATTTGTGTCTTCTCTGTCTGTCTTTTAGTTAATTTGGCTTAGGGTTTACCCATCTTATTGATTTTCTCAAAGAACTAATTCTTCGTTTTATTGATTCTTTGTTTTTGTTGGTGGTGGTGGCAGTGGGTTTTTGTTTGTTTTTTGTTATTGTTTTGGTTTTGTTTCTTTGTTCGTATTTTATTAAGTCCTGAGTTTGATAATATCTTGGTAAATACTCATTTTGGGTGTGATTTCTTCCTTTTGTTCTAGATCTTTCAGTTGTGCTGTTAAGTTACTAGTATGAGATTTCTCTATTTTTTTTTAAATGTAAACACTTAGTGCTATGAACTTGCCTCTTAGAACCACCTTCATTGTGTCCCATAAGTTTGGATATGTCATTTTCATTCAATTCTAGAAAATTTTTCATTTCTTTCTTATTTCTGTTTTGAAGCATTTTTCATTCATTTATGAGTTGTTCATGTTCCATGAGTTTGTAAACTTTTTGTTTTTTCTGTTGTTGTTGACATCCAGCTATAATTCATGGTGGTCAGATAGATGCAGGGTGTTATTTCAATTTTCTTTTATCTGTTAAGACTTATTTTGTGTCCAAGTATGTGGTCAATTTTGGAGAAAGTTGTATGAGCCACTCAGAAGAAGGTGTGTTCTTTTGTGTTTGGGTGAAATGTTCTGTAAATATCTGTTAGTTCCATTTGGTTTGTGGCATCCTTTAGCTCCAACATTTCTCCATTTAGTTTTTGTCTGAATGATCGGTCTATTGGTGAGAGTTAAGTATTGAGATAACTTACTATCAGTGTNGGAAGGTAAATTATGTGATTTAAGCTGTAGTAGTTTCTTTTTTGAATCTGGGTGCCTTTGTGTTTGGTACATAAATGTTTAGGATTGTAATAACCTGTTTTCTGTGTGTTTTTCCTTTGATAAGTATTTAGTGTCCTTCCCTATCTCTTCTGATTAGTTTTTGTTTTAAGTCTATTTTGTCAGATATTGTAATGGACACACTGGCTTGCATCTTAGATCCATTTCCTTGGAATATCTTTTTTATCCTTTTACCCTGAGGTAATGTCTATCCTTGATGTTGAGGTGTGTTTCTTGGATATATCAGAAGGATGAATCCCATTTTCATATCCATTCTGTTAGTCTGCATCTTTTTGTTGTGAAATTGAGGCCATTAATGTTGAGAGTTTTCCATGAGCACTGTTTATTGCTTCCTGATGTGGAATATTATTTTAAGGTGTGTTACTGTTGTTTATAATTGCATTTGTTTATCTCTGTAAAGCTGTGTTACTTTGCCTGTCTAAAACACCTGATGGTCTAATAAAGAGCTGAATGGCCAATAGCAAGGCAGCGGAAAGGATAGGCAGGGCTGGTAGGCAGAGAAAATAAATAGAAGGAGAAATCTGGGAGGAGAGGAAGAAGTAGCCAGAGAAGGAGGAGGACATCAGGGGCCAGCCACCCAGCTACACAGCCAGTCATGGAGNAAGAGTGAAAGTAAGATTACAGAAGTAAGAAAAGGAAAAAACTCAGAGGCAAAAGGTAGAAGGGATAATTTAAAATAAAGAAAAGCTGGCTAGAAACAAGCCAAGCTAAGGCCGGGCATTTATAAGTAAGAATAAGTCTCCAGATGTGATTTATAAGGGAGCTGAGTGGTGGGCCTCCAAAAGACCAAAGACCAAAGAGTAAAAGAGCAAAATCAACCAACAACAGCTTCCAGTTACTTTGTTGTTATGGTGTAGGATCCCCTCCTTTTGATTTGCTGGTCTTGGATTATTTATTCCTTGGATTTTTTGGAGGGGTGATTAACCTTTTCAGTTTGAAGTTTTTCTTCTATCATTTTCTGTGGGGTTGGATTTGTAGATAAGTAATGCTATTTTGTTTTTATCATGGAATGTCTCTTTCCGTCTATTGTGATTGAAAGTTTTGCTAGATAAGGTAGTCTGGGNTGGCATCTGTGGTCACTTTGAGTTTGTAGAACATCTTTCAGCTTTTAGAGTCTCCACCGAAAAGTCAATTGTTATTCTAATAGGTCTGCCTTTATAAGTTCCTTGGTCTTTTCCCTTTGCAGCTTTTAACATTCTTTCTTTATTCTGTATGTTTAGTGTTTTGATTTTATGTGTCAGGGGGACTTTCTTTTCTGGTCCAGTCTATTTGGTATTCTGGACACTTGTTGTGCCTTTATAGGCACCCCAATCTTTAAGTTATGGAAATTTTCTTTTATGGTTTTGTTGAAAATATTTTCTGTGCCTTTGACCTGATTATCTTCTTCTTCCTCTATTCTTATTTATTGTAGATTTCTGCTGTGGGATAGTCTTTCTGTATGCTGTGAATATGTGTTTCTACCATTGGTTAATAAAGAAGCTGCTATGGCCTATGGCAAGGCAGAATAGAGCCAGGTGGAGAATTTGAGGAGAGAGGATTTTTTAGATTTAACATTTTCTTTGACCAAGGTATCCATTTCTTCTATCTTGTCCTCAGTGCCTGAGATCCTCTCGTTCTATCTCTTGTATCCTGTGAGTGAGGCTTGCCTCTGAGGTTCCTGTTCTGGTTCTCAAATTGTTCATTTCCATTTTTCCCTAGTTTGGGTTTTCTTCATTGATTCCATTTCTACTTTCCTGTCTTGAACTCTTTTCATTTCATTCCACTATTTGTTTGTGTTTTTATAGATTTCTTTAATTGATTATGCACTTCCTTTTTAAGGAACTCTAACATATTCATAAAGGCTATTTTGAAGTCCTTGTCTTGTGTGCTTCATCTATATTGTANCTTTCAGAGCCTACTGTAGTAGGGTTTCTGGGCTATTGTGGATAGATATTGTTCTGGCTGATACTGTGTTTTTACACTGATGTGCAGGCATCTAGGTATTCTAGTTTGGGATGACTATAATTCTAGGTGCTCATATCTGATCTTGTCTTTGCCGGATAGGTGTTCCATTTCTTGGTTTCTGTTGCCCTTTCTGTTCCTTAGGAGAGGGTGGTGGCTGTGAGTTGCCAGGTAGAGAATGCTTCTCAGATTCTGCCAGGTGTGGCCACTGGGGTTCTAGGTAGAATGCTTTTTCTAGGTATTGGGTTCCAGGTAGAATGTTTTTCTAGGTATTGAGTTCCAGGTAGGATGNTTTTCTAGGTATTGAGTTCCAAGTAGGATATTTTTCTAGGTCTTGAGTTCCAGGTAGAATGCTTTTCTAGGTATTGGGCATTGGCAGTAATGAGTATGAGCTAGAAGTGGAGGTTTAGGGGGTCCAAAGAATGAAGTAAAGCAGGGTATGCCTCCAGGATCTGCAGGCATGGGAATGGGAATGGGGGCAGAGAAGAAGGGGAGGCCACAGCAGGTTGTCTGCTACAGAGTTAGGATGACACTGGGAGACTGGCTTTGGAGGAAGGGCGATTGAAGACCTAAAGATCACCTATTGCTTTGCTGAAAGGCTTGGTCAGTGGGTTCCTGCGGAATGCCTGCTGGAGTTGGTGGCTGAGACAAAGAGGTGGTGTGGTGAGGAAGTATNTAGGAGAAAATCTGAGTGATTCACTGGAGATGGGAACAGAGAGGAAGGNAGACCAGAGTAGGTGTTCTGCTGCAGANCTAGGGATGAGACCGGGGGATTGGATTTGGAGGANANNAGGAGGACTGAAAGTCTGGAGATTGCCTGCCTGCTTCCCTGGCTACCAGCATCCCTCCAGTAAGAGNGAATTTATGCTTGGTAGTGTAAATCTATTTGTGGCTGGTGAGATTATGGGCCCTATAGAGTGGCCCAATGCCACTTTCCTAAACCAAGTATAATTCCTAACTACATTCTAAATATTTATTCTTTCTTTTCTAAATACTTATTCTTAAACACACAGATAAGTATGGCTCTCAGCCCTCACCAAAAATGGAAACTATCACAGNAATCCATAACTGGTCAAAATGCAAAATGCAAAAAAAAAAAAAGACCAAACCAGACTGTGGNGTACCCAACCCCAAGTGATACATCTACAATGCAACCATTATCCCCAAGACTCAGGTCATATTGTAGATTGTAAGACACAGAGGACTAGGGTGCCTCATCTACAATGCAACCATTATCCCCAAGACTCAGGTCATATTGTAGATTGTAAGACACAGAGGACTAGGGTGCCTTTTGTGAGATGTGATGTCTATACATGACAATCTCAACAATGTGGTCACCTAAACCAGACCTGCATAATGACACCTTCAGATAACATTCCAATACAGATGAGGGAAATGTCNCGTGGTCCCAAGCTTAGATGAAGAGTGATAGCTTCTGAGAAAGGGAGAACCATTCTTCTCCAGCATTGAACCACTTGNTGAGTTATATAATCCCAAGCAGTCAGCCCTAAATTCATATACATATGAGCANCACTAAATGGACTCAGCATGTTATATACACACACATGGGTATATATAGGTGTANACANTAAAAATAATAATATGAACAAAAGCGGTCAGTTATTTAAGAGAAGGACTTAGGCAGCACTGGAAAGGGGAATGATGTAAATACAGTATTCATGTATAAAATTTTTAAAAAGCTTAAATAAAAGAAAAGAAAATGCCAAAGATAGCCTATGCATCCCTGAAGAATACACTGGGGGACTTACATGGCTAGACACCGCAGCCTGTGTAACACTGCACTTAGGAACTTAAGACTTAATCGCTAGGGGGGCTGGAGAGATGGCTCAGCACTTAAGAGCACTGGCTGTTCTTCCAGGGTCCTGAGCTCAATTCCCTAAACCACATGGTGGCTCACAACCCTCTATAATGGGATCTGATGCCCTCTTCTGGCATGTGGGCGTACATGCAGCATGCAGGCAGAACACTCATACATTTAAAAAAAAAAACACTTGGCAAGACATAATCACTGGCACAGTGATAAGCAAACTGACCCGTGGAACCAGAGTCCAAAAATACACTCATATGTGTCTGTCACCTGGTGTTTGACAGAAAGCACACCAAAGACCAGTGAGGAAAAGAAGGTNTTTTTACAAATGTTGCTGGGTCAATTGAATATGCATGTAGAAAATGCAAGCTCTATGGAAAATCAATCTATAAAGAATGCAGGTTAGAACACAGAAAACCCTGACTAATTAAAAGAGGATCTGTGTGATAAACTCACGTATGTTAAAATTATGAACTTTTATTGATTAAAAGACAATATTGAAGAAAATNGTCTGAAACAACATATATCCAAAGAATGATATCCAAAAGAAAGAACTTCTGGAAATGTGTAAGACAGAGTCAGGAGCTTACCTTCTAGTAGGCTCTTGGGAGGAATGTCGGTACGAATGCTTTGCAAAACTGNTTAGTGGTGGCTTCTGTGTCCCAGCAACTCCTCTTCTACAGATGCACAAGTTAGAAATGTGTTCCTAGTCTTTTCCTTTTAAAATTGAACACTGGTTATGTAAGATGCATTTGCTACGGGCAATTCATCAGGCAGTGTTCTTAGGACCTAGGCACTTTCTGTATATATTATGTTTAATGACATTAAAACAATAACAGCCTTATAGCATATTATTTATGTATTGGTTCCTGAAAAATAACAAATATGGCTTGTGTTTCTTTTTCGTTTTTAGATTTATTTATTTTCTTTTGTGTGTAGGAGCATTTTGTCTGCATGTGTGTATGATGTATGTGCCTGGTTCCCATAGAGGCTGGAAGAGGTCATAGGATCCCCTGGAACTGAAGTTACCAATGGTTGCAAGTCACCATGTAGGTGTTGGAAATTAGCCCTGGTCCTCTGCAAAAGCAACAAGTGCTCTAAACCACTGGGCCATCTCTTCNGCTCAATCTGTATTTTTTGTATTTGGAATTTGGGTCTCTGGTAGCATTGTTTAAAACCATTAGCAATAAGTTTAAAATATTCNTTGTGTTTGTTGCCTAAGATAGAATGAATCTTAATACTGAGGGTTTTAATAACAGAATTCTTGGAATTAAAATGCATCTCTGCTTTTACTGTGTGACACTGGGTAAATTATTTGATCATTTCGTGCCTCCATTCCTTCATTGTAAATGATGGTGCTAATAACAGCGCGTACCTTACATATAGAGGGCTTGGTGCAGCTTCAGTCACACTGTAAGGACTCAGTAAGAGTTTGCCAGTTTTTATTAACTTCATGTTTGCTTCATAAATATTTGAAGGCTATGGTGCAAATCTGAGTGATGGTTTCCAGAGATTAAAGAACTGAAGAGGGAAAAGATGTGGAATTAAGATCCCAGAGCACCCAGGGCAATGACCCATACAGTCCAACGATGCAGTTATAGATGTGTGTTACTGGTGTACCCAAGAGGGGACTAAAAAAGCATNTTTCTCCAGGAGATGAGAACTATGTTTCCATCTCAGTGATGGATAGGAAACCTTGTATGTGACTACGTTCAATACGAAGGTTTAACTGGTGCTCTAGAAAGAGATTTACTAGTAATGGAGTCCGAAGAGCAGAAACCAGGAGATCAAAAAAATACAAGGGATCATATATCCCTAAGGAGAGTTTGTTGTTAATAGCCCCGATGAACTGGAAATTGCTTGTGAAATCATTTTGCTGTTTCTCATTTTTTTAATCATAGTAAAACAAAACTCTAGATGACTATGAATATACTAACAACACAGATGCTACAAAAACGTGAGGACCTGAGTTTAATCCCAAGAACAGAACACATATAAACATGGAAAGAACCTGCTCCATAAGGTTATCATCTGACCTCCACATGTGTGCTGTAATACGTGATGCCCATGCACACATATCACANACACACANANAAAAATTAAAATAAAATGCAACTTATTCTTCGACTCTGCTCATAGCATAAAAGCTTGTAACAAAACTATCCGGTTTTATTTGAATGCACTGTTGCCACGGTTTCAAAAATTTGGAAAGTCTTTGAAATCACTTTTTGAGAAGTGAAAGTTGATTTGACATAAAACCCCCTCATTCAACCACCCAAAAGATCCTAGAGCTCTTTGGAGATGCTCTCAGTGGGCTGAAACTGTTAGTATTCATGCCCATGCCATGTTTCTGGAAAGTTCACAAAAGGAAAGCCAGCCATTGAATAATGAATGCCTTTACTCTAAATTTAGTTTATTATGGGCTGGCTCCACAAGTCTTGGGGCTTCCAAGGTTTTCTAAACGATAGAAGGAAGCCCGCTATTCTGGGGCTTGGAAAAACTGATAGTACGGAAAAGTGAGAATCACCTTCCCAACACGCACTACAGAGCTGGGTACCCTGGCACCCCAAGATCTGCTCTCCGTCCTCTCCCCTGCCCCCTCCCCTGCCCCACGCGACTGGAGCCAGCTCCGCCCCC